>VDFB02316229.1:18572-59980 GCA_007258455.2 Sequoia sempervirens
CTGGAAGGGTGTTTAGTAGCACATCTTCTTCAGGGTGGTCGCGTTCACAAAACATACAGGTAAGATCTGGTAATTACAAGATGCAATCAAATGTATAATTTTAATCTCTCATAAGTGGTTATGATGTTGACTAGAAAGTGGGAATGTTTTAATCAAGAGGCAGAAACCGCAGTACAGAGGAAGTCCCCTCATTTTAGGAAAACAGTGAACCCTAAGGAAATGACGTGTTTGATAATTGATTGTGAACTTCCAATTGCCCTTTCCTTCCTATGCGTCAATCAAAATGCTTTACAATTTCAATTAGAAAATATCATGTATGTTACAAATATGCTAATTTGGCAGTATATCATTCCTTTCATTTAGGAAAATAATCAAGGAGACCATCACACTCTTGCCATAGTCCACGACCACAAGGAAAAGCGTGCAAAGGGAGACCCTAAGGATGGAGAGGGACCCAATGAAGCACGGGGTGATGTGGTGGACATGGAGGTAGATATAATAAATGAATTATTGCATCGTTTGGCTACGTGTATATGTTGTGCATTCAATTTGTTTCAATATGAAATATATTAAGTGTTTTTCTTTTCCAAATTTGTTGTTCAGGTTGTTGTTGAATACAAAAGAGAAGTGGTGAATGGTAGATATATATATATATATATTATTGTATTGTAGAAGAATGTATGAGAAAGTATTATGATTGGAGAGTCTTCAAAATGCATAGGTTTTAGCATCACCACCTTCCTATTCTTGAGCCACCAAAGCGTGGCTGAACTGCATTTGGGGGGAACCAAAACAACCCGCTCCTGCCCCTGATAAATTGAAAGAGTACCTTCTAAATAAGGTGGAAAATACGGAGTACCAAATGAATCTATGGTAGCATCTGTAGCAAAAGCATGTTATTAGATGTGTTTGTCAAAAGTATGGGAAACAGCGCTTCCTTCAACTTCCCCAACAAGGAAAGGACGAGGTGAAGAAGCAAATGGTGTTATACAACAATGACAAGAGGAAGGAGCGGAGAAGGAAAAGAATATTACAATTGCAGGAGAGAAAGAAATGGGAAGGAATGGTAATGTCGAACTGAACTATTAAATCTAAATTTTCCTTGCTTCATATTTTCTGTTCTGATACATACAAGGTTCACTTAACGTTAACTTACATGACATGACAGGATGATGGTCGAGAAGCGGTTTCTTCCCCCAGTAGAGTAGTGTTGATTCACTAGAGGAAGTTGTGCCCACGAAAGGTGAAGATGATGTTGTTCCTCCCAACCCTGTGCCTAACATTCAGAAGAAGCATCGTACATGGTTGAAAGTTTCAAGGCACCCTCTAAAGAAGAAACAACAACAAATAATGATCTCAAAATATTCTATTTAATCTAATGTTTGTTTTGATTATTTGAATGAATTGGTTGCATGCATCTGAGTTTGATGCGACATTTCAATTCCTCCTATTACACAACAATGATGAACAATGAACTACTACCCTTGAGCAGGTTTTTGTTGCATTGGAAGATGAAGCATTGCCCACAGAAGCAACAAATGATGTTGTTCCTCCCAACCCCAGGTGTCTAACATTGAGAAGAAGAAGAAGCATGTACGAATGCTTCTTCTTCTTCTCACAAGAAGAAGAAGCATGTACGAATGCTTCTTCTTCTTCTCACAAGAAGAAATGAGTACAAATGGGGATTTCAATATCTTCTATTTGACATTTTTTTTGCTTATTTCAATGAATTCATTGCATGCATCTAATTTTGATGTGATGTTTCAATTCCTGCTATTATAGGGGAATGATGAATAGCTGAGTCCTACCATCCAAGAGGATACTCTTGAGTTGTAAGACAAAGTGGAGGCCATGGATGAACAAGATGATGTTGTTCCTCCGAACCTACCATATATAATTCAGAAGAAGAAGAAGAAGGAGCATATACAATTTAAAGTTTCCTTCTGCCCTCGTAAGAAGAAGCGAGAACAAACGGTGATTTCCAAATATTCTATTTAATGTTTTTTTAATTATTTCAATGAATTGGTTGCTTGCATCAGAATGTATGTGGCATTTGAAATCCTACTATTATAGGGAAACGATGAACAATGGAGTCCTGCCCTCGAAGAGGATACTCCTAATTGGGAAGACGAAGGGCATGCCATGGAAGAACAAGATGATGTTGTTCCTCCCAACCCGCCATATACCATTGAGAAGAAGAAGAAGAAGAAGGACCGTATACGGTCTAAAGATTCCTCACACCCTCACAAGAAGAAATGAGAAGAAATAGTGATTTCGTAATCTTCTATTTAATGTTTGTTTTGATTATTTCAATGAATTTATTGCATGCATCTAAATTTGATGTGACGTTTCAATTCTTGCTATGACAGGGCAATGATGAACGAAGTCCTAACATCCAACATGATACTATTGATTTCAAAGATGAAGCGGAGGACATGGAAGAAGATGATGTTGTTCCTCCCAACCCCCCATCTACCAATGTTGAGAGGAAGAAGAAGAAGGAGCGTATACGGTCCAAAGATTCGTCACGCCCTCACAAGAAGAAACGAGAATAAATAGTGATTTCAAAATATTTTGTTTAATGTTTCTTTACATTATTTCAATGAATTTGTTGCATGCATCAAAATTTTATGTGACATTTCAATTCCTGCTATTACAGGGCATTGATGAATAACAGAGTCCTGCCCTCAAATAGGATACTATTGATTCAGAAGAGGAAGCAGATGACATGGAAGAAGAAGATGATGTTGTTCCTCCCAAGCCCCTGTCTACCAATGTTGAGAGGAAGAAGGAGCATATACGGTCTAAAGTTTCCTCACACCCTCACAAGAAGAAATAAGAAGAAACAATGATTTCCAAATCTTCTATTTAATGTTTGTTTTGATTATTTCAAGGAATTCGTTGCATGCATGTCTGAATTTGATGTGACATTTCAATTCCTGCTATTATAGGGAAACGATGAACAATGAAGTCTTTCCCTCCAATCGAGTTCAAGGGAAGACGAAGCAGATTCCATGGAAGAACAAGATGATGTTCCTCCCAACCCTCCATCTAACAATGTTGAGAAGAAGAAGAAGAAGGAGGAGCGTATACAGTCAAAAGTGTCAAGGTGCCTTGACATGGACAAACTAGAAGAAACAGTGAATTGCAATTCTTTTATTTAATGTTTGTTTTGATTATTTGAATGAATTGGTTGCATGCAGTTGAATTTGAATTGACCTTTGAATTCCTGCTATTATAGGGAAAGGATGAATAATGGAGTTTTGGCCTTGACGTAATTGGCCATGTCGTTGCAATTGAAATGGGAGAGGGTAATAGAGATGGACATGAAGATGGGGAGAGCACTAGCCTGCAAGTGGGGCAGGGAAATAAAGATGGACATGGGGACGGGCAGAGCACTGGCCTCCAAGTGGGACAAGGTAATAGAGATGGACATTAGGATGGGGAGAACACTGGTTTGCATGTGGAATTGGGTAACAAAGATGGACATGGGGATGGGGAGAGCACTGGCTTGCAAGTGGGAGAGGCTGATAAAGATGGACATGGGAATGAGGAGAGCGTCGACTTGCAAGGGGGAGATGGCAACAAAGATGGACATGGGGACGGGGAGAGCATTGGATTGCAAGTGGGAGAGGGTAATAAAGATGGACATAGGGATGGGGAGAGCATTTCCTTGCAACTAGGAGAGGGTAATAAATATGGACACGGGGACGAGGAGAGCACTACAGTGCAAGTGGGAGAGGGTAATAAAGATGGACATGGGGACGGGGAGGGCACTGGCTTGCCAGTGGGAGATGGTAATAAAGATGGACATGGGGATGAGGAGAGTGTTGGCCTACAAGGGGGAGATGGAAATAAAGATGGGCATGGGGAAAGGGAGAGCTGCGATGTGCCATCTATATTGGTATTAGACCCAACACACTTCCATGCTTATGTTCTTATTTCTTTATGAATCTTTTAATGTGCCTTCAATTATTCTTCACGTCAATGACATTTCCATTGTAGCCAAATTCAGTGGATGAATAGATGATAGAGTTCAAGGGCATAACTTTTAAGGTCGATGATCACGTGGACCTTTGGAGGCTACATAAACGAGTTGTGAAAGGCATTGTACATGTTGTCGACAGAAACACTGAGACCCACTGCTTTAAGCACCTAGAAAATTGTGTGAGAGTCAACATTGTTGAGGCCATTGCTGGTGAACGCTATGTGCCTTTTCCACGTCCTAGCATAGAGACCGTTGGAGAGTGCATGGGCGGCTTCATCGTATGGAAGCTTGCTAAGATGAAGCATTTTGTTCCTAAGGTACACATAAACAATATGTTGTTGTATATATATCATACTACATATATTATTTCCATGCATACGTTAATTCTCATTAATTGTTTGCTATAGGGTGAAGGTGTTAAACCTGCCAAGGAGAAAGCATAGCCTATGAAGAAATCTGTTGTTTCACGTTCATCATCTATGAGGGTTCATGGAATTGGAATCAACCCTCCCAAAATACACAAGGACCCTAAGAAACATGCCATAGATTATGTAGGCATGAACTCGATTACAAAGAATATGTAGCATAGGAATGGATGCGATAGGCTCTGAATACTGATTCCGCATTGTGGGTTTCTTTATTTGATTATTGAACAATTTTGGTGTAGAGATAAACCATTTTCATATGTTTCAACACTATGTTGCTATACATTTGATATGAGACTTTTCATGGGCCTCTCTAATTATTTGATTATTGAACAATTATGTTGAACATATATACTAATTTCATGTCATTGGAACACATAATTTTTATCCATTTCATATCAGACTTTTCATAGCCCTGTAATTGTTTTGTTATGATCAAGAATGTAATGAACTCCACTTTTAATTTTTAGAACAAGTATTTCGTTGACTCTATATGGCATATTTCCTTTTTCCATATGATTGGAACAAATAAAATGCTAGCAGTGTTTGCAATCTTGGAAAATATAGTCCCCTGTCAGTTATTTTGTTATGATAAGTATTTCTTTCATTACGACCATTAATGCAATGAAGTCCACTTTGAATTTTTAGAGCAAGTATTTGCTAGGGTGGAGATGGCAAATTTCCCTTTTCCATGTGATTGGAATAAATAAAATGCTTGCATTCCTTGCAGTGTTGGAAAACACACTATCCCCTGTCAGTTATTTGCTTCCCAAAAAGTCTTTATTTCATACGCTCCCAAAAAGAAATGAAGTCCACTTTCAATTTTTAGAACGACTATTAGGTAGAGTGGAAATGGAATATTTCCTTTTTCCATGTGATTGAAACACATGAATTGCTTGCATTGATTGTAGTTTTGGAAAACACACTGTCCCCTATTAGTTATTTCCTTATGATCAATGATTATTTCTGACACTCCATAAATGCATTCAAGTCCACTTTCATATTTCATGAAATTTTTATATTTTATATGCTCCAAAAATGTAAGCAAGTCCACTTTCAATTTTGATAACTAGTTGGTTGAGTAAAAATGGCATTTCTTTTTCCATTGTGCAATTGTTTAGTTTTATTGTTAATCTTGCCATCAAGGCTCCAATCCTTTTGGGGTTTACTTTTTGACAATTTATATTGAGGATGAGGTCCCTGTTTGTGACCTTACCGGTTCACAGCTCCGAGTCAAAAGCATTTTCTGCTCTTAATTAAATAAAATATAAGACTATGTTCTTGCAGATTTCATGACACTTTTTCTTTCCATGTAAAATTTCATTATAGACTATCAAATGCCATCAAATAATGGTAGGAAATGCCACCTCAAGTCTTATTATTTATATCAAACTTGCTTACAAATGTAAGCACATGCAACTACCACTTTCTGTTATGCACATTGTAAGAAACCAATGTATTGAAGTTGAGCTTCATAATTTTTAACAACCCTTAGTTTCAACAAATATTCCATTTCAATATCGCTTCATACGTTTCCAACAGAAAATGCACATAACAGTTGCATGATGGAAAACACACTGGGTTGTGACTCCCTTCTAAATTCTTGTTGAATGGCCGCTTTCTTTTCTGCAGACTTTAACAAAAAAATGTTTTGCAGTTCACCCTCTTTTTCTATGACAACCCTTGCTTTCACCAAACATTCCATTTCAATATCTGATCATATGTTTGGAACACAAAATGCACATATCAGTTGCATGATGGAATACATAGTGGGTTGTGCGTCACTTCTTATTTGATGCATAATGTAACAAAAGAATGGTTTGAAGTTCACCTTCTTGTTTGTTGACAACCCTTATTTTCAGCAAAACACTCTTCTTCAATATTTGCTCATATGTTTCCAACATAAAATTTACATAACAGTTGCATCATGGAAAACACAGTGGGTTGTGGCTCACTTCTTATTTTATGCAGGCTATAATAAATGAATGTTTTGAAGTTCACCTTCTTGTTTGTTCACAACCGTTAGTTTGAGAAAAACCCTCTTCTTCAATATCTACTCATATGTTTCTAACACAAAATTTACATAATAGTTGCATCATGGAAAACACAGTGGGTTGTGGCTCACTTGTTATTTTATGCAAGCTGTAAGAAATGAATGTTTTCAAGTTCACCTTCTTGTTTGCTGACAACCCTTACTTTGAGCAAAACACTCTTTTTCAATATCTTCTCATATGTTTCCAACACAAAATTTACATAACAATTGCATCATGGAAAACACAGTGGGTTGTGGCTCACTTCTTATTTTATGCAGGCTGTAAGAAATGAATGTGTTGAAGTTCACTTTCTTGTTTGTTGACAACGCTTACTTTGAGAAAAAACACTCTTTTTCAATATCTGTTCATATGTTTCCAACACAAAATTTACATAATAGTTGCATCATGGAAAACATAGTGGGTTGTGGCTCACTTCTTATTTTTTCCAGACTGTAACAAAAGAATGTTTTCAAGTTCACTTTCTTGTTTTATGAAACCCCTTACTTTCAGCAAAACACTCTTGTTCACTATCTGTTCATATGTTTCAAACACAAATTTTACATAACTGTTGCAGGATGGAAAACACATAGGGTTGTCCCACACTTTTGAAATCTTGTTCAAAGACAACACTTACTGTTATGTAGACTGTAAGAACATAGTGTATTGAAGTTCACCTTCATATTTTATAACCACCCTTACTTGTAGCAAACATTCCATTTCAATTCCGTTATACATTTTGAACAAAAGATGCATAAAAAAAGTTGCAGGATGGAAAACACATAGGGTTGTCCCACACTTTTGACATCTTGTTCAAAGACAACAGTTAGTGTTATGCACACCATAAGAAGAAAATGTATTCAAGTTCACCTTCATATTTTATAACCACCCTTACTTGCAACAAACATTCCATTTCAATACCGTTATACATTTCGAGCACAAGAAGCACAAAAAATGTTGCAGGATGGAAAACACATAAGGTTGTCCCACACTTTTGATATCTTGTTCAAAGACAACAGTTAAGTGTTATGCACAACATAAGAACACAATGTATTGAAGTTCACCTACATATTTTATAACCACCCTTAATTGTAGCAAACATTCGATTTCAATATCATTATACATTTGGAACACAAGATGCACAAAAAAAGTTGAAGGATGGAAAACACACATAGTTGTCCCTCACTTTTCAAATCTTGTTGAAAGACAAAAGTCACTGTTATGCACACCATAAGAACACAATGTATTGAAGTTCACCTTCATATTTTTATAACTTCCCTTACTTGTAGGAAACGTTTGATGACAATGCAGGGGTCAAACAACTCAGATCACTAAGCTGGAAAACTCCACCTTTAATGAAACTTTCCTTCAGAAAACCCTTGTTTGAAAACACCCAAACTAAAAACCAAGCCCAAAAACCTCTGGTAGATTCCTCAAAATGCTTTAACCAACAAAAAATGACTGACACAGGGTTTTACCTTCCCACAAAAAAACTTCAATATCTTTTTTCTGTTTTTCAGTTATTTTCTATTATGTAGATTGTAACAAAACAGTGTATTTAAGTTCACCTTCATATTTTATTACAACCCTTACTTGTAACAAACATTCCATTTCAATTTCCTTATACATTTGGAACACACTATGCTGAAAAAAAGTTGCAGAATGGAAAACACGAAGGGTTGTCCCTCACCTCTGAAATCTTGTTCTAAGAGAACAGTTTCTGTTATGCAGACTGTAACAAAATAGTGTATTAAATTTTACCTTCATATTTTATAACAACCCATTACTTGCAGGAAACTTTCCATTTCAATATCCTTATACGTTTTGAAGAGAAGATGCACAAGAAAAGTTGCAAAATGGAAAACACAGAGGGTTGTCCCTCGCTTCTCAATTCTTCTTGAAAGACAACAATGTTTGTTATGCAGACTATAAAAAAAATAGTGTATTAAAGCTCACCTTCATATTTTCTAACAATCCATTACTTGCAACAAACATTCCATTTCAATATCCTTATACGTTTCGAAGAGAAGATTACACAAGAAAAGTTGCAAAATGGAAAACACAGAGGGTTGTCCTTCGCTTCTCAATTCTTCTTGTAAGACAACACTTTCTATTATGCAAACTGTAATGAAATAGTGTTTTCAAGTTCACCTTCAAATTTTATAGGAACAATGCGCATCACACAGTGAAATGCAAAAATATTTTGAGTCAATATTATACAATCTAAAGAAAATTACAATCCACATTTAATACTGCTAACACCAAGAACTATGTCAACCATTTACAAATAGGTATAATCTTTGCATTCTTAGCATCTAGAAGCATTTTTCGCACTCTGATTGTCAAGGTGGAATTGACAACATACAATGTTGGCACCCTGTAATTCTCATGTAGCTGCCTGAAGGAGGGCCTGACACAGTGGATCTCAAACCTGACAATGTGGTTAAATTTGAACACGACCAACAACCATTCCTCCATAGGACCTATGTGATTACTAATTAGAGATTCCCCCTTGAGGAATCTCATAAACCTCATGCTCAACTTTTCCATAAGATTGTGCTTGTGTATGATAACTGTTGGTCAAATGCACACCTTCCAGATGCATCCAGCTAGGAAAAGGTCTCAAATTTCTCGGTAAAGAGACATTGGCCAATCACATAAATTGACAATCTCTATTTTGTAATATTGAACATCCATGCCCATATGTGCCCATACACCAAAGACACTGTTGAAGAAGTGAGCATAATTATCATAGTGCAAATCTATGGGGTTTGACACTTTTCTATTAATTCTCCTTAACATATTTTCCCGCAACTTGTACGGGAGGCTCAATTCCTCAATTCGAGCAAGAATATTGCATGGTAGATACGGGTGGTAGCTGGTCAACCAACTAGCCACCCATGCTCGAGAACTATGGGACATCTTTTATAGAACTACAACAATAGGTACTAAATTTCCTAAAATGAAAGACCAAACAACTTTTTCAGATAAAGAATAATTAATTATAGTTGACATATGATAAAGGGTAAATTAAACAAGAATTTATTTAATTTGACAAGAAGGATAAGGTTAATTAGTTAGTATAATTAAATAAAAAGCATTTATTTAATTAATCAGATAGAATAAAGAAAAGTGTGAATTAATTAAATAATTAAGATTATTTAATTAATAGAAGAATTAATGTTAAGGTAAATTAATTAAATAAATAGATTTATTTAATTAATAAAGAAATGAAGAACTTTAGAGAACAATTAAATAATTGACATTATTTAATCATGACCATGGAAATACAAATTATGAAGAAATTGAAGTCGCAGGCTTAGACTAGATTTTGGTGTCTACATTTGACCCTCTTTGATACAATGTCATTTCGGCATTGTGTCAAAGAAAATCGATAAAAAATATGCCCCAGTAATGCCCCGGTGTAAAATAGGTAAAGGTATGCCCCCTTGGGAAAATTGACAAATTTTTGAAAAATTTCAAAATATTTGGAAATAGTCTCGATTAGTCCATTGGATAGCCAGAAATGCAATGGAGTTGACAAAATTGAAGTCGGAAGTGTTAGGGATGGGTACAGGTCGATTGAAGTAGGAAGTTGACACGGCCAGTAGAAAAGAATGCCACCAAAACCCTAGGTTTAAATAGAAAATGGGGTAAAAACCCATTCATTTTTACCCACATAGCTTCGAAATTTGAAAATTTTGCTTTGCACCCTCAGCGAAGATGTCACCTATTCCTCACACCCATCATCGTTCGTATAGGATCTGGACCTTTAGGCGGCTAGTTGAAGCACCCCCCTCTGGTATGTACTTTGTTCTCGACTTTTGAATTTTTGATTTTTGCGCTTTTTTATGCATTTAATTTCAATTTGAATGATGTGTCATTTTTTGAAATGTCGTATTTGCATGCGGAATGATGCATATGTAATTTGGTGTTTATGGTTTGGCGTAGTTTTTGATATTTCAACGCATTTGTTTTTTGTTACGACACATATGATAAATAGTGACACATGTGCATTTAGAATAAACACATTTGCTTTTTGTTTAACGCATTTAAAATTATTGCATCACATTTGCATTTACTATGAATATTCGTATGCGTAGTGTCAATGAGTCACATTTGATTTTGCAATGCATTTGAAATTTCCATACGTATTTGTTGTTTAAAATGATGCATTTGAAAAATAAAATGACGCATTTGGTTTCTTGTGACACAATTGCAAAAGAATGACACATTTGCAAAATAATGACGCAGTTGACTATCATTTGATTCTTTCACTTTGCATTAGGATAGGTGATTGATTCTGACATGAGGCATGTATAATGCCATTGCAAGTTATTTTGGACCATGTTTATACACAAGAGTTGAGACCATCGACTTTTTGCTTTCGGAACAGTTTGCGGAGCATGGAGAAATGATTTTTATGGCTTTTGGGTCTCCTCCATGTGATAGATATGTCCATTCGGGAAAATCAGGGGCTACTGACGACATTATGTGAGAGGTGGCACTCAGAGACTTCCTCGTTTCACCTGCCTATTGGAGAGGCTATAGTTACATTGGAGGATTTCTATAGGATTCTGAGACTTCCTATTAGAGGCACCAGGGTGATATATGATACCCAGAGGGGTTTCGCTGAGATGTGAAAATACTACCCTCGCGCTAATATTAGATAGTTAGGCATTGACCACTATGAGATTAGGTGGCATGTACTAGCACAGAGATATAGACAGTTAGATTGTCTATTGTGTACACTGATAGGTAGTATAGTCCTCTTTGACCGTCGAGGTCATGGATTTCCTATGGGATGGGGAGAGATGCTAGTTGGTATGTTAGAGCGGCGGGAGGTGTATGCTTGGGGTCCCTATCTTCTTGGCATGTTATATTTTCATTTACATGATATAGCCTATTGAGAGGCATAGTGGGACCACGCTCTTAATGGTATGGGCATGGGAACACATTGCCATCTTTCGTCCACCAGTCACAGTTGATGTGCAGCATGGAGCACCATATTCCTTCTGTTATGTGGGGGCTAATACTCAACACCATATGGGAGATACTGGGTATTTTAGACATGCTATTGATACCATGGTACAGTTTACATGGAGACCATACTTGGGTTGTCCAGAGTGGTCAGATGAGGATGAGAATTTTCCATATTGCCGCTATACACAGTATTTGATTGGGTGGACTATTTCACATGTTCATATTATAGAGAGACATCTGGTAGATCGTGTGCTACGATAGTTCAGAGAGGTGTAGGATGTGCCTAGAGGACGGGAAGAGTTTGCAAGGTCCTCATGAGAGATCCCCCTATGGGGTCCAGAGATTCCAGTGGCCACTGCCAAGACAGATATGGATGCATTGTAGGTAGTTCAGTGGGGATGGAGAGATGTTGTAGCAGACCCAGGTACTACCGAGGCATACAATCAGTGGTGGGCTGTGCACAAGCTGATTCACCTTACAAACCTAGATCAGGCTATGCTGATACAGTGGCGAGGGATAGGACCGCACGACAAGCATGGTAGAGATAGGGGTCAAAGAGGTGGAGGTGGTCGGCGAGGTGGTGGGAGAGGGAGGCATGGACGGAGGGGATGAGGGCCACCATTATCACCTATCCGCGAGGAGGGACAGGAGGAGGAGGATGTGCACATGCCATATATTGGTAGAGGTGAGGAGGAGGTGTGTGTTGAGATTGGCAGAGATGAGGAGCATGCCGCAAAGGAGGCCATTCCAGAGGTTCATGCAGAGGAGGAGGCAGGCAGAGAGGAGGGAGAGATTGATGTCCTTGGCTTACTTGGTGCCTATCAGGATGATGACGAGGAGGGGGATGATCAGGAGTGGGAGATCCGAGAGAGGATTTTGGAGGAGTTTTAGGATGAGGATGATGGTGTGGAGAGGGTGAGACAGGATGATACAGGGGCAGTTGATCCCGACATTGCTACACTTCGTGCCCAAGTTGCATCCTTAGAGGAGCAGATGAGGGTCTTGATGTCCAAGCAAGATGTGTTACGGATGGTGAGGGATAGCGCCTTTATGGATAGAGATCAGGCCATAGCTCGGAGACAAGAGATCGAGCAAAGATTTACAGAGATTAGAGCTCTATGTAGTGGGCTAGCAGCTGCATTTGCTAGGGAGTTACTCAAATCTAGGGAGAGGGCCACTTATGACCGCGATTTATATGAGGCAATGGTTCCTCCAAAGAGACGGGCCCTGAGTTTTCCACAGGCACGCAGTGATAGGTCCCAGACTAGGACCCACACCAGGACAATTAGCACAGAGGGTGTTGAGCAGCCACACAGAGCTGGTCCATACGATAGGCCACATTCAAGTCATAGGTCATCAGGCTCTCGACATCATTCATCCAAACACTCTAGTCATGATAGCAGTGGCAGTTCAGGATAGGGACATTTCTTGATATGTACTGAGATATTGTATTATGATCATATAGCCTGCGTGCTTCCATATTTATTGATACATTATGACATTGTGATGTGACACCGTTGAGCGATATATATATATAATTTTGGCGGTGATTCTCATGATATGCATTTCTATTTATTGATTATGCAGTTGTTTATTTATACATGTTATGTTTATTTGAGATGCCTATGTGATGGATGATCATATCTACTTTATGACGTGTTTATGTAAACTATGATGTTATGTTGATTCTATGTGATGATGTATGTATTAATATTTATGATATCGATGGATGTTATGTATGCAATTTATAATTATGGTGCAATAGGATGTTATATGTACAATTCTCTCTACATGTGATGCTATACAAATGTAATGCGATGTATGTATTTACATTTGCTATGTACATGTAATGCTTATGATGTGTAATCTACGATGATAAATGTTTATTATGCCATGATGTCCTAGACATGATAAATGCCTATATGTTTTTATATTTCAAATGCAAGATGTATGTATGATTGATGATGTATGATTTGGAAATAGTATTTCTAACATGAATGTGAATGTAGGATGATTTATATTTTTGTATTTCACAGGACTCCGTCATAATGCAAGAAAGAAGAACTGTTAGTGCGGAAAGAAAGACAAAGACATGAGATGGATGTTAGTATTAGAAATCATTTGATGTTTTGTTGTATTACAAAAGGAATTGCACTTTATCATCAGTGGGCGGGACTATTAAAAATGGAGAAAACACCATGATATGACATAAATCAAGGTGTGCAAGGTCATCCACTTGCTAGCAACAGACAGTCGTAGACAAGGAATTTCCTAACTCATACGAAGGGCACTGTTGCCCCAGTATTTTTGTCAAGACCAACCACATACAACAAACAACATAAAAGATGGGTCATGAGACGTCATCGCTCCTCTAAATCCTTCATGGGACATCCTTGAGGAAACTAGTAACATGACTCAAAATCAGATTTAAAAGACAATCGACAAACATCAGTCAAAGAAAACAGAATTCTGATACATCGTTGCTTCTCTAAATCCTTCATGGGACATCCTTGAGAAAGCTAGTAACTTAATTCCCATCATAAATTCAAGTGAAATGATAAGATAAATAAGCTGTCAAAAATCCAGTAAAATATTTTCCAAAACTTGATCATGTTTGTTTGATTTGTTTTGATTAAGAAAAGGATTGATTTATAGAGCCTAATTTTAGGAGATACACATACCAGATAAGACTTTGAGTCTGGTTTTGAGTTTATGACTCTGTATAAGGCATGAAAAATCCTGGTTTCAGAAAGACATATATCGTACAAGACATTGAGTCAAATATCATTGATGTGATAACCTATGTAAGTCTATGTTGACTGTTTGACAATGTTGATATGTAGGAAGGACTCATCCTATATAAGACATATATTTTTCTTTTGATATTGGTATTCAGGAAGGACTCATCCTGAATAAGACACAGATTGATTGTTTTTATGATGTCTTTTTCCAGGAAGGACACATCCTATAGCAGACATTAGTTGATTTGTTTTGGTTGTTGCTTTGGCAATTTGTTTGATTTGACCTAGAGACATTGCTGACTTCTTCACCAGATTGAGGCATGACTTGATATGATGTGTTGACAATTGACTGTGTGACAATGAACCCTAAAGGACTAACCTAGTTTAGCCTCGGGGGCTCATCGAGTGATAGCCTTGCCTATGTTATACATACATAGACCTTGTAGTTCGACTTGAATTTGACTGACAAGACTGACTACAAATAGAAGACGTGTGTGACAGTAAATGTGATGAACCCTAATGGACTGACCTAGTGCGGCCTTAGGGGCTCATCGATTGATGGCCTTACCTACGTTATACACACAAAGATCTCATAGTTCAACACGACCAATGAACTTGTCATATAGACATATGGAGTGAGTCATGATTTTATACAGGCAAACCGAAACAGACTGACCTAATGCCTCGGGGGCACATTTACAGATGGCCTTGCCTATGTCTAGTCGCAGAGGCAATGTAGTTCGACTCATGACAAAGACTGACAAGTACAACTGACTCTGACTCTATTTTTGGATTATTTGACATGTTTTGGTTTTTTTGTCTTTTTGAAGTTTTATGATGTTTTTGTGTTTTTGCAAGACATTTTGTAATGTTTTTTGAATTTTTCCATGGTTTGACATCTTTGACATAGCTAATGTAAGAACCAATATGATGCACGTCAAGTGTTTTCCCCCAGTCGAGTATAATACCAATTGATTATGAAGAGGATAAATGGGGGATATGAAATGTACTCGATGTCAATCATTCCAAGTTATGGGAAAGACTACCACTTATTACAAATGGTATGTACAAGCGATGGATGAGAAAGATAAGTGATATGTACAGAGATAAGTAATATGTACAGGGATAGGGTGTATGTATAGGGATAGGTAGTATGTACAGGGATAGGTAGTACGTACAGGGATGTGGATTATGTACAGGGAAGTGGACTATGTACAAGGAAGTGGACTATGTACAGGGATATTAGATTAAAATGATAGTAGAGAAAGGAGCAGAGTCAACTACACATGGCGCCTGTTTGCCAGGTTTTCACCATGGTACTTATCCAACGTGCCATTGAAGTGGTTTTCACTATTGGACGACTTATTTATCTTTACTATTTTCTAGATTTTCAAAAAAAATTGATGTTACCAAGACGCCTGTTTGCCAAGTTTTCACCTTGGTAACGATTTTTTTGATTTTTTGATTTTTTTGTATTATTATTATTATTTTTGCTAATTAAGACAACGCTTTTAGAAGCTATGCGTAAAAATTCTTGAGATGAAGACTATTGATTAGCGAGGACAATGGTTCCCCTTCAGGAGTAGAGAGTTGATATGCTCCTGACCCAAAGGCTTCTGTAATAATATAAGGTCCTAACTAATTCGGTTCAAACTTTCCTGGTTTTTCTCGTTCTGCTTGATTCTTTGGGTTCTCCATTAAAACTAGGTCACCAATGTCAAAGTTTATGTTCAAGACCTTCCTGTTATAGCTATGATGAAGATGATTCTGATATGCTTGGAGATGGTCTAGCACCTTCTGTCTTCGCTCATCTAGGAATTCTAGTTCATGTAGCCTTGATATCCGGTACTCTTCATCATCAATTTGTCCTTTCAAGGATACCCTCAGGGAAGGAATCTCGACCTCAATAGGAAGAATGGATTTAGAACCAGATACTAGTGAATATGGATTGGCGCCAGTGGGAGTACAAATGCTTGTGCAATAAGCCCATAAGGCGGGATTAAGTTGTAAATGCCAATCACGGCCAGCATCATTGACAATATTTTTGAGGATTCTAATGATAGTTTTGTTATCTATGCCTCTGCTTGGCCATTACCTTGTGGGTAGTATGGAGTGGAAAAGTAATGTTGAATATGAAATTCATCACAAAGATGGCAAACTTCTTGATTCTTAAATGGGCGGCCATTATCTGTGATTATGGAGTAAGAGACACCATACCAACAAATGATATAGTTCAGGATAAACTTAGAGATTTGTGTGCCGGTAATGTATGTCATAGGAATAGCCTCAATCCACTTCGTAAAATACTTAGTGGTAGCGATGATGAACTTGTAGCCATTGGATGATGTGGGATGGATCTTACCTATGAGGTCGAGTCCCCATTGGGCGAAGGGCCATGGTGATGTTATAGGACGGAGCTCCTATGCTAGTGCATGTATCAAGTCTCCATGAACTTGGAATTGGCGACATTTCTTTACAAAGACATATGAGTCTTTTTCCATAGTAGGCCAATAATAACCCAATCTCATAATATTTTTGGCTAAGGTAGGACCACTAGAATGGGAACCACATATACCCTCATGCACCCCATGCAAGGTTGCTTGTGCTTAATTGGAATCAAGACATCTTAGTAGGGTATTATCTAAGGTGCATCTATATAGGGTGTCTTCAACGATGGTGTATTTGGCTGACTTACGAAGGAATGTCCTATGTTGGTTGTTTGACAGGCTAGTGGGTATGATTCAGCATGGAGGTAGTCATAGATTTATTTGTACCATGGGGAATCAAGACCAACAATGTCACATACCATCTCAGAATCTGGGATATCGTAGGCTGGAACCAAAAGATGTTCTACCAAGAACTCAAACTTAGGCACATTGCTAGGAGTGTTAAGAAGTGATGCAATTGTAGCCATGGTGTTTGCTGCCCTGTTTAAAACATGAGGTATCTGATGAAATTCAACCTTGTCAAAGTACTCCTTAAAACTATCGGCCATGTGTTTTTATGGAGCAAGCTTCTCACCCTTAGTCTCATAATCATCATTTACCTATCTGATTACTAGTTGAGAATCACCATATACAGGTGTAGGTTCTTAATTTTCCACTTGACTACCATGCGTACAACCTTGTCACTAGAGCCTCATACTATGCTATGTTGTTAGTACACGGGAATGCAATCCTGAATGAATTACGGATGGAATCACCCTATGGTGTGATAAATAGTATACCAGCCCCTGTGCCATGATTTGTATGTGAGCCATCAAAGTATAGTTTCCATGGTGTGTTTGTGTCAATTATGAATATAAACTCATTAGGAAAATCTGCAACTAATGGGTGATCTGCTTGTATTGGTGTGTCAGCTAACTGATCAATGATGACTTGTCCTTTAATAGCCTTTCTCTCTACATACTGGATATCATACTCCCTAAGTATCATAACCCATTTGGCAAACTGTCCTATTAATGCTACTTTGCTTAGAAGATATTTTAGAGGATATATTTTGGAAATCAACATTGTTTGATGGTTTAACATATAGTGCCTTAGTTTTTGAGTAGCAAATACTACCGCAAGACAGGCACGTTCAATAGTACTATAGTTGAGCTCATAACCTACCAAAGTCTGACTGATATAGTATACTGATTCTGTGCAAGCAATACTCCGAGTGATGAATGGGTTGCTATAATATAAAGAATCAATGGTCGTCCTTCAATAGGTGGCATTAAGACAGGTGGTGTGAGTAGATATTCTTTGATCAGTTGAAAAGCCTCTTCGCACCTAACTGTCCATGGAAAAGGTACCCCTTTCTTAAGTAAATGTTGAAAAGGATGTCTTATCTACTACCTACACTATAAATCTTCTGATGGATTACAGTCTCCCTTGTAATGTGCGTAGCTGACTGAGATTAGTTGGTGGAGGCATGTCCATGATTGCTTTTACCTTGGTTGTATCCACTTCAATGCCTCGTCTAGAAATGATATACCCTAAAATCTTTCCTGATTTTACTCCAAACACACATTTCTTGGGATTGAGTCTCACCTTATACTTCTCTAGCCTTTGAAATATCTTATCTAAAACTTGTAAATGTTCTGCCCTTGTTTTGGATTTAACTATTAGGTCATCAACATAATCCTCCATAAGAGTGTGTACTAGATCATAAAAAATAGTGGTCATGGCACGTTGATAGGTTGCTCCAGCATTCTTCAGTTCGAAGGGCATAACATTCCAGTAATACGTTCCCCAAGGACATGTGAAAGTCATCTTAGGTTGGTCTCTAGTTGCAATTCTAATCTGATTATACCCTAAAAATCCATCCATAAGGGACAACATCTCGTACCCTACTGTCATGTCCACTATCATGTCTATGTTAGGCAAAGGGAAGTCATCCTTAGGGAAAGCTTTGTTGATATCTCTAAAATCTATGCAGATGTGGATGCCCCCTATTAGTTTAGTGACTGGGACAAGATTGGAAATCCAATCTGCATAGTTGATTGATCTAATAAAACCAATGTCTAACATTTTCTTGAGTTCTACCTTGACTAGTAGAGCAATCTGTGGGTGCATTTTCCTCAATTTCTGTTTCACTAGTTTTACACCTAGTTGTAAGGGCAAGTGGTGTAGAACAAGTTCAGGATCCAACCCAGGCATGTCTGCATTTGACCAGGCAAAATTTATCTTTGTGTAATTAAGTTGTGGAATTACGGCTGCTATTCTATGGTCAATGACGTTGCAAAATAAACCAGTTGAGGATTCTCTTATGTGCCTATGTTGACTTCAACTGATTCTTCAACGAGCATGGGTGACTTTTCCTATGCAACGGGGAGAATTTTCAAACATCTATCCTTAGGTGCCTCAGAGAGGTTTTCACCTTTGGATGCATCCTTTATTTTTACTTTTTCATTGTCTAGAGGTGCCTTTTGGTTTTCACCTAGAGATTCATCTTTTTTATTCTTTTTCTCATTTTTGCAACTGGAGGGTTGAACAGATTCCCTAGAATATGTTTTGTTGTCCAAGTCAATGGTAAAACCAGCCTTGCGATCACCACTAGGTATGCCTTCTCTTAGTCCTAGGAACTTAGCAATGCTTCGTCATTCTCAAAAATGTCTAAGATAGGTGGGTCTTGTTGATCCCAATCAATAAGTTGGGGATAAACTCAAAGCATGCCATCATCGGAGTTATCAAAGTTGAACGAAGTCAAGGTAAGGACTGAGTTGTTCATATGGTCACAAAAGTCTTGTGCTAAGTCCTTTTTTCTCTTTGGTTTAGATCTAGGTGGATTGAGAGGTGGGTCTAATGCCAAGGTTTGGTTATCTGAAATAGATGTATTAGGTTTCCAAGAGGTAGGATCAAGTGATTCCCAATAGTAATGTTTAAACCATTCCTCTTTTGTCATATTCTTTGGTGGACATGAATTCAATGGATTTGGTGAGGATCTCAACATTAAGTCAAGTTCTCTAAATAGCTTGTTAAGGTTCATGGAAGAGGTGGAGGATAGGGAATCCCACTCATATTCGTTTGAGTCAGGGGAGTCACAGTGATGTTGGTCAGATGGTTCGTGAGATGTCTCAATATCTTTTGAAGCACTTACTTCCTCGATTAAGGGTGATGTGGTACTAGGAATGCTAATCTGAATTGGTTGAAACCCAATCCCTAAACCTTTTGGCCACTGAGAAACAAAGATTGGTTCAATCCTCCCATCTTGATTTAAGCCTAAACCACTATGTCCATTATATCCCTTGGTCTACATGATTGTGAAACCTTTGCCATATAGATCTATAGGAATGTGAGCAAGTGAGAGAGGTTCTTCATTATCTTCCGTATACAGCCAAGATGTCACAACTTTGGTATTTACGACTTCTTTGCTTAATTCTCCCCATTTAGTGAAAGTTGTTGCGGGAGGAATGTGTATAGTGACCATAGATTGTTATCTGGTGTAGGTAAACTGTATGACTTAGGAGGAATCAAATGGCTAACACAATAAGATGTCAACATGTAATATTCTCCACAACCCTTTTCTTGGATCTCAACCCTAGGAGTGTAAGGAAATGAAGGTGAAATAGATGTTTGAGTGAGAGTGGATGGATTGACATAGTGAGATGAATTGGATGATGAAGCCTCTTGGTTTACTGGCACTTGGCATTGGGGTATCTCTTTTAGATTGGTGCAATATTGGAATGGATCTGGGTCACCATCTATAGTTATTTCAGTGCCATTATAAGGCAATTTGAGACATTGATGATATGTGGAAGGGATTGCCTTCATGGAATGAATCCAGGGTCTGCCTAGCAGAAGGTTGTATGGAAGGGTGAGATCCAAGACCTGGAATTTTGTCTCCATTACTGCATGACCAATTCTGATAGGAAGTGTGACCACCCCCTTTGATTTTCATTCCTCATCATCATAATATTTAATGACAATACTTTTGGTTGTGTCTACGCATGCTTATGAGAAACCTAAAGCCTTAATCAGTTTTAAAGTGCACAGATTTATCCCTGCTCCTCCGTCTACCAAAACTCGTCTAAAATTGGTGTCGTGAACAAGGACTTCAAGATGTAAAGGGTCGTTATGATTTGTCTTTTCAGTTGCATTGTGTTGTTTAGAAAACATGGCATGATGATTATTGGTCAAGTAGCCCATCATTTCCTGGAAATGATTGACATCAAGATCATTTGGGATAGTGGTGTTTTGTAAAGCTTTATCTAAAATGGATCGATGCTCAAGGGAGATACAAAATAGTTCCAAGAATGAGATTTGGGATGGGGTCTTCCCCAACTGGTCAAGTAGGTTATATTGTGACTTGGAAGGTTGTGGTGTTTGTTGCAATTGAGGACCTTGGATGGTGATCTTAGTACGACGAGTGTTGACAACACACTCGGGAGTCGTATTTATGGTAATGGTATTGATATTCTCATCGGCGGCGCAAAAGTGATTATTGGCTTTTCCACTATTATAATCATGCTTGATATTGGCATAGTTGGCTGACACATTGGTCTTGTTACTCAAACTAGGGACACTTACTTTCCCATGGTCATGTAGTGGATCATAAAAGATTTGGTGATCAGTGTTTGATGACTTTTGTTTCTATCCACTAACTTCAATAATTCTCTTTTTCACAAGATCTTGTATGATATTTTTCAGTTGGTGACAATTTTGTAAGTTATGTCCCTTAGTTCTATGATAATCACAAAAGGAATTGTCATCCCACCAAACTGGTTTAAATTGTCCTGGATCGTATTTTCTTGCCTCTTGAAGCTATTTAAGATTATGTTGTAATAGTTGTTTAAATACAGACTCGATGGGTTCCCCTAAGGGAGTGAACTCACATTTTTGAAACCTCCTTTGTTGTGGTGAACATTGAGTATTTTGGACCATGTTGGGAGGTTGATTGACAACATTAAGTGTGTTGGCTGAAGGGTTAGGTCCTCGTAATGTGATGATTGGTCCTGCTTGTATAGTTTTAGCATCAACTACCCCATCATTGGTGACGTTTTTGTTCTGAGACCAAAATCTATTTTTGTCATTAGGGGCATTTTGCACTATCGGATTTCTATTGGATGTTGGTGTCTTAAGTTCTAATTTTTCAATGAGATTCTTTTCTATTATAACCCCTTTTTCCACTAGTTCAAAAAAAGATGTGCAACAATGTACCCTTAAGTTACTCCTTAATTTTGCATGAAGGTTTTCTTGGAACATAGTGACTTTTTATTTTTTAGGTTTCTCTATAGGACATTGGCTGGCTATAGTCCTCCATCTCTGGAAGAAAGCGATGAAAGTTTATCCTTCGTCTTGTGTTGTGTGATGCAAGGTTGCTATATTTATCTCGTGGTCTATGTTGAAGGAGAATTGCTCAACAAATTTCTCAGCCAATTCACCCCATGATTTAATGCCATAGTCTAGACCTAAAAACCACTCAAGTGCAATTCCTACAAGACTTCTTGGAAATAGTCTCATAAGATATGTGGGGTCATAAGCGACATATATGCACATGGTAGAAAATTCCCTTCTATGTTCTATTGGATTTTGTTTGCCATTATACTTAGGGAGATTCAGTATGACATACTCATGAGGGAAAGGTGTCATGTACAATGATTTATCAAAGGGAAATGGGCATATGTCCTTTGTTGAAAAATATTTCTTAGTTGACACCACCATGCTATCCATTTGTGTTTGTAGTGCTTGCATTTGTGTTTGCAAGACATCAACCTGAGTTAATGATGTGTTAGGAGGATTACTTAGATCTATGTATGTATTTTGAAATCCAAGGTTTCATGATGGGTTTTGATTGAATGTTGGTATTTGATATGGATTTGGATTCAGAATGTTGGTGAATGTGTTTTGATTCAAAATCTGTGTGAATGGGTTTTGACTACCAATTTGGGAGAATGGGTTTTGATTCAGAATCTATGGGAATGGATTCTGACTACCAATTTGATAGAATGGATTCTGACTACCAACCTAGGAGAATGGATTCTGATTGCCATATTGGAAAGAGGGAATCCCTCCTATCTATGTAGTCTGCGGTATAGTACTAGTGACAAGAACACTAGGTATGGCTGTCGACTATGGTATGGTACCGATGACACTAACATTCGGTATAAAAGCTTACGTTTTAGATCTTTTATTCCCAACAAGAGGACCAAAGGGAGTGGACAATGATGCCCATATAGTGAAATTTAATCCTGATGTCATGCCAGATGTACCAAATGGAGATGTATGGATTGTTGTACTCTGTGTAGGTATGCCAGATGGTATGGCTGTATTAACCTAAGGTATAGAGGTACTAGAAGTTTTTGTTGTTGTCCCTTGTGTAGGTTGAGTTTGTAAGGTGATAATATCAAATCCTATGGGTAAGGTAGCACCTTCAGCTAACAATTTGGCTGAGTAGCATTGGCAATGATTTGCTAGATAGTCATCTACAAAAGAGGCAAACTCAGGGTCTTGTGCAACAACCTCTATGTCTTCTATTCTAATGTGTCCTTGAGGATCTCTAGTAGTGAATTTTTCCAACAAATTGCTGTGAGGTCTCGATGAGAATGGGTTGATGAATTCATTTTGGTTCGACATCTTTTCTCTCTATTTTCTCTTAGACCTAGTTTCAACCATGTAAGATAAGCTCAATATGCGAGGAATGCAAAACTATGTCTATGGACGGTATGACTCTAGTCTATGTTTTTGGGATTTTTTGAATGCAAAATAAGGAATGTTCTAAGATGACGCTAGTCTAAAATGACTTTATCTAAAGATGCAAAGTCTAAACAATCTTCTAAGGTAATCAATTTTGTAAACCTGAGACGAGGGTACCAACTACCTAAAGTCTAACCAAGGTGTCAATTTAGTTATGTCAAGGAACAAATGTAGGACTAGGATCAAAGATAACTTGAGTTTCCTAACTAGACTGATGAGCTAGGAGAAATCTCTGTAGGATAAAAGATATGATGACATGACTAGGTTCAATGACAAATTTCATTGACTCTATGATTTTTCTAGAGTGTAGAAAGTGGACCTATTCCAAAGTTTGTAAAAGTGACCCTCCTAAAAGTTTAATCTAAAGACAATATGTAGTCTAAGATGAAAAACTCAGAATTAGGACGACTATATTAATTGACTAAATGATACCTAAAGGATGCAAAATTGAGAAAATCATTTCAAGTTTCTATCCAAGGACTATTGTGAAAAGACAGATCAAAGACTGGTTAGACAGTGTCAACTAAACTGTGACTGTAAAATCTGGTTTTCTAATAATTAGGAGGATACGTTGCAAAATTTCACATATGCTTTTCTGAATTTCACATATGCGATATCTTTCACAATTGCAGTGTTCTGGTGATCAGTTGTGAGTTTCTGGTAAATCTCAATGTTTGTGGACAGATGCGGTGTAGTTTCTCACATATGCGACTCGTAATGGCAATTGTGATTTAGACTGTAATAGATGTGGTTTTCCTGAATTCTATGCATTGGTAGAGTTCTGCGACAGTGGCAAATGTGTCATTCTAGACTGCAATTGAGGCTCACCTTGTCAGATGTGTCACAGAACATCACAAGTGCAGTTTTGTAAATTAGATGTGGTTTTCTAAAGAGCAGATGTGAGCTAATCTCAGTAGATGCGACTCAAAGCTTAACAGATGCAACTTGACAAAACAATTGTGACTCTCTGGTGAACAGTTGCGACCTTGTTGACAGTTGCGTGTTTTCAGGGAATGACGATATAAAACTGACACTATTTTTTATGATCAAATTTTGGTAAACAAAGACAATCATAAGACAAAATGTTTTGAGTTTGATTTTGGACTAAAAGAACGTTTAATTTGACAACAAACAAGCACATCATAGGCTGTGTAAGATAGTATTTACTAAGTTCTCACTTGGGTTTCCCCAACTATGCTTATTCAAAGCAGATGATTAGTAGCTTGAACCCTTTGGCTCCCCTCCATGGCTCATTAACATCATTTGGGGTAGCCAAGCTATAGTACCCATGAACATCCCATGGCATACTTTCATCTCTTCACATGAACCATAAGAATATGAGACGGCTTCACAGGTCTGACCTGCTGCACTAGTAAATAGAAGGAGTTTGGACACTACAAACAAAGGTGTTTAATTCAGGCATTCCGTTCGTAGGGCATGATCCATGCAGTGAAAGTACCCTTTCAAATTCATATCATCAGAATTATATGCATGATTCTTGGGCTTTCCCTAAGAATCCACTTTTATATACCGACTGGAAGTCCCTTAGGTTCAGGGTGCTACTAGTCTGAGTCATCCTAGGGTGAGTACTTTTTCCCACCAGAATAGGCCCAAGTTCTAGAGTCAGTAACCATTTCTCTCACACCCAGGATCACATAGATGCACAAGGGGAGAGGATACTTCGATATAACAAATCGTAAAGGGTAATAACACAATTGTGCTTTCACACCAAACACAATAGACACTTGTTAATTTTAATCCAAATGAAAGATTTTCTACACTACCAAACAATCTGTTTCAAAAATTTAAATAGGGCCTTCGACATGCATTCTGCAGAAATATTCATTAGTAGTTTTGATATTGGTCTTCGACTATCGATCTGTGAAAACTTCGTTAACTCCTCAAGACACATGCTGAAAAATAGAAGATTAGCGAAAATAAAAACACGAAAGGAAACTGTAAATTGAAAGTCTACACTTAAAAATTTACCAGTTGGATGCGTCATTTTCTCTGTCAGATGCGTCGCGGGATTTTACATTCAGTTGCGGCTAAAAAAATGATAGATGCGTGATTATTTTTCAGATGCATCGTTTAGATCTCAGATGTGGTCAAGAAATTTAATTGCGTCATTTCTGATCTCAGATGCGGTTTAGTATTTCAGTTGCGTCTTTTCGTCAAGCAGATGCGTCTCTGAATGTGAATTACGACATTTCACTAAACATATGCGTCGTTCCATACAAAAACCTACAAAAATTGAATAAAATTATACGGATACACGAAGATGGAGTCTTCACGTCGGGTTCACCAAATGTAGCTCATAGAAAAACACACGAGAGAGTTAAGCAATTCAAATCTAATGTATTCAAACTATACTAAAAATCCTCAAATCTAGATAATTGAGCACAAAGGAAAGCTAAGAACAACATGCATAAAAGAAACTATTTTAGCAAACATGCAATCAATTCCATTGAATAACCTCTATTATTCTTCTCCATTTCGTCTGTTTAGTTACTTGCCATCAAATTTTCAGTATTTGTGTGCAAGCATAGCCTAAGTGTTTTGATAATGACGAGACATAAAAGATTTAAGATAATTTCTCTAGAAGTCATACAATTTTGAGAGAGATTGGAATGATGAAAGATAGATCAATTTATAGAAAATTGATCATTCAAATGACAAGCTAGGATCAAAAGATCAACATATGGTTGAGATCGACAAATTAGACATGCATTCTGATAACTGTTAGTAGTGACATGAGTGATACAAATTAGAAATAGAAATAAAGATTAAATAAATGATTTAATCTTTGAGTTTGGTATTCAAAAATAGAAGAATTATCTTTGCATGACAAAGATAAAGATGGATTAAAGCAACTCTCCGTTCGAATGCACGCACAAGATTTAATTATTAAATAGGAATATTTAATTAATATGCATGTACACACAATTGAGTTAGAACTAGATGATTGAATGATATGACAAAGAGATTACTTGTGAACTCCATTCAGACACTAAATCCAGAGTTAACTGATCGAATTAAAATAGATGTCAAGTAAGAGTCAATACTTAAATAATTTGCAGAATTATATAAATATAGAAGAATGCGTTAAAATATAATTTATGAATTAAATAATTCATTTAATTCAAGATTTGATATTTGAAGAATAATTAAATAAATAAGATTTATTTAACTAAGTGACGAAGGGATTAAATGAATAATTAAATAAATAAAGAATTTATTTAATTATAGTTGACATATGATAAAGGGTAAATTAAATAAAAATTTATTTAATTTGACAAGAAGGATAAGGTTAATTAGTTAGTATAATTAAATAAAAGGCGTTTATTTAATTAATCGGATAGAATAAAGAAAAGTGTGAATTAATTAAATAATTAAGATTATTTAATTAATAGAAGAATTAATGTTAAGGTAAATTAATTAAATAAATAGATTTATTTAATTAATAAAGAAATGAAGAACTTTAGAGAATAATTAAATAATTGACATTATTTAATCATGACCATGGAAATACAAATTATGATGAAATTGAAGTCGTAGGCTTAGACAAGATTTCAGTGTCTACACATATCGTTGATTATATTCATTGCACTTATGTATCTTTCTAACTCAAATCATTGCTTCCCATTGCATAACTAAAAAGAAGATGCTGATACATGACAACCCTTACTTTCACCAAACATTCCATTTCACTATCTATTCATATGTTTCCAACATAAATGCACATAACAGTTGCATGATGGAAAATACAGTGGGTTATCACCCACTTCCTATTTTATGCAGACCGTAACAAAACAATGTTATCAAGTTTACTTTCTTCTTTTATGGCAACCCTTACTTTCACCAAACTTTCAATTTGAATATTTTTTCATATGTTTCGAACAGAAAATGCACATAATAGTTTCATGGTGGAAAACACACTGGGTTGTGAGTAACTTTTGATTTTATGCAGACTGCAACAGAACAATGTTTTGAACTTCACCTTCTTGTTTAATGAAAACCCTTACTTTTAGCACACATTCCATTTTAATATTTCTTCATATGTTTCGAATTGAAAATGCACGTAACAGTTGGATGATGGAAAACACACTAGGATGTGACTCACTTCTTATTTTAAGCAGATTGTAATAGAACAATGTTTCAAAGTTCACCTTCTTGTTTTATGACAACCCTTACCTTCAACAAAACAATCCATTTCAATATATGTTCATACGTTAGGAACACAAAATGCACATCGCAGTTGCAGGATGGAAAACAAACTGGGTTGTGACTCACTTCTTATTAAATGCAGGTTGGAAGAGATTGTACCTATTGTTTGGAACTTAAGGAGGCAACACGTGCAGTATCTCCTATGGGCATATGGCAACACATGAGTCGAATAGTAGGAAGAACAATGCCTGAAAGGAAAGACAACAAAAATTTCAGCACATACAATTGTTTTGAAAAGAATGCTTGAAAACATGATTGTACTGCTGGAAATGCACTCAATTAGCCCAAAAAAAGCTCTAACAAATGAGGGTTTAATAGAATACTATATTCCAAACTTTCCCATGCTTTTCCACCATATGAAACATGTTTAGAAATGTTTTCCCATGCTTTAGGAACAAACTCTCAGCCCCATTGAATGCACTTTCCTCAATTACCAACTTGTACACATCCTTTTTCATTGGAAAACTTCTGTATTATCTAAAGATCAACAACCAAACATTGAATGGTTCGCTTCCCCTGCATGATTCAAAAGATACACTTCTTAAATTACACCCATTACAATCCATCCCATTGTTCCTCTAAACCTGCAGTGGTGGGATGGTGGTCTAAAACCTCACAAGACTCTCAAAACCCCTTGTTAAGGGTTCACAGGGAGATTTTGAATTTCTTGCTCTTTACACTTCTAAATTTCATTCAACCTCTTCTAAATACCTCAAATGGATTGCCCACCCACTGAACTAAGTAAACAAAAAAAATATGCTTACCTACAGATGAAGGTTCATTGAGCTATGCTTGTGCAATCCTTAGTAAGACTTGAAGAAGCAGCAAAGTGAAGGCATGTTGGCCGACATCAGCCTGTCACCATAGCCAAATTTTTATAAGGAAGCATGGTATTGCATAACGTCATTCCAAAAATTGGACTTATGTAAAAAAAGTTATTAAATTCGAACCATACCTTCCATTGGGTTTAAACTCATGAAAGACAGTCATCGGTGAGGACTCCTTTCCCCAGATTGGAATGCTGAAGTGAAAAAAAAATCCAAAAAAGAAATTAGAAAATTTATGACATGGTACAAGCACATACTGGAAAAAAGGAATCTCCAATACCATTTCCTATTACAATATATAAATTGTAATGGATTTTCTCGTAGTCACCCGTATTAGATGTTGTATCCTCTGCCACATCTATGGCAGTTGTGCCTGAAGTCTCACATTGCATATTGACATTCAAATTCACACTATTGTTCACGAACAATGGAAAGGAGTCATCCAGAGGGGCTCGGTGATCTGATTGTTGTGTGGAATGCTTCGTATGCCAGGTTGGATGTTGATGATGATCCTTGCTTGCACTAAACCATCGATGCATATGAATGGTGGTAGTTGCAGCTTGATCAAGATCCAGAATGAATTCAAACAAAAATGTATTTGATTGCCGTAGGTCCTCTAGAAACCTGTCCACGCATTTTGTGTATGATTGCAGTTGTTGTACAGATTGTGGTGGTGTACGCATCACTCTGTTCAAGAGTTCGTTTATGTCATTCCAAAGAGACATTGTCACCACATGTTCATCATATACATGAGTCACAGAAGAAGCTTGTGTAGGGGTCAAAACATTAGGATTTTTTTCTTCTACGACCCCTTATGACAATGTCTCGTTCAAATCTATTCCTATATCAATTGGTTGACCTCCCCTGTCTAAATGACCACATAGAAGAAATTTGTATTAGGAAGTAGAAATGCAAAACATAATTGACTCCCATAAAGTAACACAATTCGAATTGAAATTCACTTACCATGGACCACCCCTTCAATGATAGATGATCTTTTAATCAATTCAGTAACCTTGAGGACATGTTTGCAAGTGTTCCCCTGCAAAATCCAAGGGTAGTCACAAACAAAAAGGTGCTCCCAAAATTTTCGAACAAGGTAGTGCATTAACCTACTTTGAATTTTCATCCAGTATCGTCAAGGATCTGTTTCATTGGGAATACAATCATTGTTCAAAATTTCCTTCACCTGCTCCACACTAGATCGCATATTTAAACACTTTTGGTTTGTAAAAAACCATAATGCTACAACTTTTCCTTTTGCCTATAGAATGGTTCCATTTTATACACAAGTGTGTAATAAAAATAGTCAATTCTCCTAGTACATTTTTTTGAACAATCACACAAGTACTGAGTTTTTAGTGCGCAATGGTACGACTCAATGGCTGCATTTGTATCTTGGTTGGCATGTGGGAATAGTCTGCAATTTTTCATCCACATGGTTGCAAAAAAAAAGTCTAATCGTCAAGTAAGCCA
The DNA here is from genome assembly GCA_007258455.2 of Sequoia sempervirens. NCBI lineage: Eukaryota > Viridiplantae > Streptophyta > Pinopsida > Cupressales > Cupressaceae > Sequoia > Sequoia sempervirens. Next base: position 48,449 of record VDFB02316229.1, read on the forward strand.
CAACATATTAGAGATGATATCAAAGAATTTGAATGGTGTGAATCTTGCGAGGTGACAAAAATTTTCAACTCACCAATTCGACCTTCTCCTTCACACCAGGTCTTGTTGAAGTACTGTAAGAATCGAGGTTGATCATTGAACTCTTAAAAGAAAGAGTTCAATAGTTGAGTGACGCAATCTTCGGTGTCACCGATTGCCATCATGATCGCCCCAAGACTAGGAAAGATGTCCATTGCCCTTTCCTTGGCTGCATAATTATATACATTCTTTAGCCAAGCCCTTTTGACATGCCAAAGGCATAGAAGCACATGACATTGAAAGAAAACCCTAATAGACAATACAAACGATATTGTTTACCTCTTGACTGCATGAGAAAGTTGCATTGAAAATGAATAGCATATGAGAAAGGTACACAAATGAAGAAAGGGATGCACATACTGTATGGGTTGGATTTTTGCAGTCACATCATTAGTAAAAAATGCATTGATTCTCTAGTCAAGCCTGACTGTTCTTCCACGGTCATGCAATACGCGTAGCCACGTAGAGATGTCCTCAATCTTGTTTCACAAGGAGAATACCCACGCAACCAACACACCACTCTGTTGCTCATCAAAAACGAGGACAATATACAATGGATACTGTAGAAAGAACAACTCAATGTGAGCATTGTGAAGTTTATAGCTAGCAAGATCATTGAAAACATGAAGAACTATTTTTCAATGTTTGTAAGGCCTCACCCCATATTTTTTAATTTCAAAGCTGGAATCCATCGAGATGATTGAATTATGCGAGTAGCTAACCATCCTATCCAACATCCACGGAGTCTGAACCCTGATAACAAAAGGTGTATTGTTCGCATTGGCCAGTTGAAAGTAGAAGAAGTTGTCAAAGTCCTGTCCACTCCATAGTAGGATACTTGTCGAATTGAATTAGTGCTTTTGTGCATGAGTGGAACACACCTTTCACCAAGCATTCATTACATCCTTTCTTGTAAGGAATTGATCTCTCTTGGACATCATGCCACATAGCACAGGATCGTTGATGTGTCTATCCATTATTGCATTGACACTGACTTCCATGAGCAAAAGACTTTCAATATAGCTCTTGCACTCTACGGATAGATTAGCGGCAAACATAGAACACTTCTCTCCACTTGTGTCATGAATTCCATGGAAAAATTGGCCATTTTTATCAATGTGGAACATTTCTTTATAGATAATATAGGAAACATCTGGTTTTCCTTCCATAACCTTTACCATGAAGTGGTAAATTGACAACCTCACATTTGTATAAATGTCTTATGTGGCTTCTTCTCTAGTGGAGGATGGTCTCTCTTGTCTTGAGGACCGTATTGACACCAATAGCTGTGAGAAAGGCATCATCTCATCATGTTGAACTAAGAGAGAGTAAACTATCATTCGACCATAGAAATGAATGTCGAAATATACAAAACTCTGATACAAAAATTTTTTGGTATAAGTTTTTTCGTAGATGTGACACGAGATGGTAGGTTCTCTTGTTTTCTTCTCGACAAATTTGGTTTCTACACCTTCAACGAACATTTCACCGTGAATGAAATGATCAAGTATCGTAAGAGGAATTGCTGCAACAAGGTCAGGACCTTATCCTTGTTGATGGAAATAGCAACCCATTCCAAATCGGAAGACGAAAAAGGATACCCTCCATTTTGTACATCTTGCACCTTCAATTATTCTTTCTTCTTCCATTTCAAACCTATCCCCATTCTAGGAAATGATAGAATTGGATGAATGTTTAAAATTAGTGTGGATTGTATCAAGAAAAAGAAAGAAATGATTCATTAAACATAGATAAAATGTGCTTGCATTGTTGTCACCCATGTGAAACCAATAGGAGGTTCTGAATTCAATCGAGGAAAATTAAAGGTGATAGATTCAATCAAGCTACACATAAAATATAACACAAACACATGCTATAAATCAGACAGTCCATCTCAATGTATAGGTGCACATAGAGAATGACAACAAAAAATGACAAGAAAAACCTTTGATGACATCCTTGTATGGAAAAGAAAAAAAAAAGTGCATCCATTGCTGCGAGCAATGCCAAAATGATAACATGTTTGTTGCATCTATTGAAGAAAAATGAATTATTAATGGAGAGTATGAGGAAAGGTATAAAGCTACAAAATTTTCTATGAACCATGATGTAAGTGAATGCAGGTTGGAAAACACATATAGATGAGCCTCCATGCTAACATAAAGACCGCAACCTTGCATGTAAATATAAGAAATATTTGAGAGAATAAGGGGTGTACAAACCTCTTTTACCTGAGGAGGCATGTTGGCATATTCAACCTTCCATTTCGCATGAATTAACATGAGGAGCAAAAGCACATCTAGCAATTAATGAAATAAACAAGTGAAGGTTGAACAACATGATCAGTGGTTCAACCTAGAACTTCGTATGTGGCATAAGAATGTAACATGCATTACAGTATCTAATTACTTATACAATAGCAAGAACATATGTATTATCATGGGAAGATACATTGGTTGTGCTGCATATGTAAGTGTTAGAGGAGAGGAAGGGTTAGAGGGAAAGAAAAACCTTTGATGACAACCTTGTATGTAAAAAGAATAAGTGCATCCATTTCTGTGAGCAACGCCAAAATGATAACATGTTTCTTGCATCTGTTGAAAAAAATGAATTAGTAATATAGAGTATGAGGAAAGGTATAAAGCTACAAAATTGTCTATGAACCATGATGTAAGTGAATGGAAGTTGGAAAACACAACATGTAGATGAGCCTCCACGCTGACATAAAGACCGCAACCCCAAATGTAAATATAAGAAAGATTTGAGAGAATATGGGGTGTACATACCTCTTTTACCTGAGGAGGCATGTTGGGATATTCAACCTTCCATTTCACATAACTTAACATGAGGAGAAAAAGCACATCTAGCAATTAATGAAATAAACAAGTGAAGGTTGAACCACATGATCAGTGGTTCAACCTAGAACTTCGTATGTGGTGTAGGAGTGTAACATGCATCACATTATGTAATTACTTATACAACAACAAGAACATATGTATTATCATGGGAAGATACGTTGGTTGTGCTGCATGTGTAAGTGTTAAAGGAGAGGAAGGGTTAAAGGGCAAGCAAAACCTTTGATGACAACCTTGTATGTAAAAAGAATAAGTGCATCCATTTCTACAAGCAATGCCAAAATGAGAACATGTTCCTTGCATTTGTTGAAAAAAAGATGAACTAGTAATGGACATACTTAGGAAAGGTATAAAGGTGTAAAAGTTTATATCAACCATCATGTAAGCGAATGTAGGTTGGAAAACATAGCGTGTAGATGAACCTCCACACTGACATAAAGACCACAACCCACATGTAAATATAACAAAGATTTCAGAGAATATGGGGTGTACAAACCTCTCTTACCTGAGGAGGCATGTTGTGATATTCAACCTTCCGTTTAGGGTGACTTAACATGTGCAACAAAGGCGCATCTAGAAATTCATGAAAAAAGGAAGTGAAGGATGAGTGGTTCAACCTACAACTTTGTATGTGGCGTATGACTGTAATGTGCATAACACTATGTAATTAATTATCTAGTTGCAAGAACGGATGTAATGTGCATAACACTATGTGAATTTTCCTATCAACCATGATGTCAACCAATGCATGTTGGAAAACAAAATGTCTACTAGAACCTCGAAGCGGACATAAAGACCACATGTAAAATCACAACCTAACGTGAAAGAAGAATAAGATGTCATAGTATATGGGGTGTACAAACCTGTTTTACCTGAGCAAGCATGTTGTGATATCCACCCTTCCATTTGGGGTGAGTTAACATGACCAAAAAAAGCGTATATGACAATTCATGAACTAAAAAAGTGCAGGTTGAACAATAGGATGGGAAGTCCAACTTGCAACTTTTTATGTAGTCGATAAACCTAACTTGAATAATAACATGTAATTACTTCTATGGTTGCCAACAATGTGATAAGAAAAAAACACAATCTTTGCATTTGGTGATAAAAAAATGAGTCAATGAAGTCCAACATCTGTGAACATAAAACTAAACCTGCCCCAACAAAAGAACATCAAACACAAAAGCAAAAAATTCTACCCTTCAGCTTACAACAAGCAAACATATAGAAACTACAACCCACAGTGTTTTCCAACATGCGTATAGTTTATTAATTAGAGAAAGTTCAAATGCAATTTCTATTGTAGCTGTCACTTGTTTTATATTTTGAAGATGTTACTTTCTTTACATTCGTATTGTGTAAACAAGAAAAGGATTTCATTCCAAAAAAAGAGAAACAGTTGGCTAGAGACATGAAAGCCATGTGTGAAAAGGTAGACAAGTTTTGTAAATAACTTATCAAATAGAAAACCCCTGAATTCTCTAATGAGAAAGACACTCTCAAAGCTAACCAAAGAGCGGCTGCAAAGCTACAGAAAAGTATTGAAGACATTCAAAACTCTATCCAAAAAATGGACGTTGTTGTCCTATGGGCTGATAAGGAAGCAACTGCTCCAAAGCTAGAAAAAAAATGTACTTTTTTTTCAATCATGCAAAAATTTAAACGCAACAATAGAATTTGTGATTTGGAAGAAATTTATATTGTTTTGTAACATTCCATGTTTCAAAACCATGGGTGTTAAGAAGCAAGCAACCCACCATGAGACAACCCTTTACATTTAAACATGGAATTCAAATTACCGAAACCCAACACTATGTTTCCCATTGATAATTATTTTGTGCACTTTTTTTTCCAATCGAGTGAAATTTAAACACAACAATGGAATACATGATTTTAAATACATTCATAAGGTTTTGTAACATTCCATGTTGCAAAATCGTGGGTGTGAAGAAGCAAGCAACCCACCATCACACAACCCTTCACATTTAAACAAGGAGATTCAAATAACTACAACCCAACATTGTGTTTTCCAAATCACAATTATTTTCTGTACTTTTCTTTCAATCATGCAAAATTCAAACACAACAATGGAATGTGTTATTTTGAATACATTCATACGGATTTGTAACATTCCATGTTCCAAAACCGTAGGTGTTAAGAAGCAAGCAACCCACCATGAGACAACCCTTCACATTTAAACAAGGACATTAAAATAACTGAAACCCAACACTGTGTTTTCCAAATCACATTTCATTTTTGCACTCGATTTTTTCAATCACATGAAAGTTAAACACAATAATGGAATGTGTGATTTTGAAGAAATTCATACGGTTTTGTAACATTCCATGTTGAAAAACCATAGGTGTTAAGAAGCAACAAACCCACCATGACACGACCCTTGACATTTCAACTAGGAGATTAAAATAACTGAAACCCAACACTGTGTTTTTCGAATTACAATTATTTTGTGCACTTTTTTTTCAATCATGCAAATTTTTAAACACAACAATAGAATGTGTGATTTTGAAGACATTCATACTGTCTTGTAACATTCCATGTTGAAAACCATGGGTGTTCAGAAGCAAACAATCCACCATGAGACAACCATTTACATTTAAACAAGAAGATTCAAATAACTGAAACCCAACTTTGTATTTTCCAAATCACAATTTTTTTTTTACACTTGATTTTTTCAATCATGCAAAAGTTCAACACAACAATGGAAAGTGTGATTTTGAAGACATTCATACTATCTTGTAACATTCCATGTTACAAAACCGTAGGTGTTAAGAATCAAGCAACCTACCATGAGACAACCCTTTACATTTGAACAGGGAGATTCAAATAACTGAAACCCAACACTGTGTTTTCCCAATTGCAATTATTTTGTGCACATTTTTTTTCAATGGTCCAAAATTTAAACACAACAATGGAAGGTGTGATTTGGAAGAAATTCATACTATTTTGTAACATTCCATGTTGCAAAACTATGGGTGTTAAGAAGAAAGCAACCCACCATGAGACAACCCTTTATATTTAAACATGGAGATTCAAATAACTGAAACCCAACACTGTGTTTCCCATTCACAATTATTTTGTTCACCTTTTTTTTCAATCGACTGAAATTAAAACATAACAATGGAATGTGTGATTTAGAACACATTCATACTATTTTGTAACATTCCATGTTACAAAACCATGGGTTTTAAGAAGTAAGCAACCCACCATGACACAACCCTTTACATTTAAACACGGAGATTCAAATAACTGAAACCCAACATTGTGTTTTCCCAATTACAATTATTTTCTGCACCTTTTTTCAATCATGCAAAATTTAAAAAGAACAATGAAATATGTGATTTTGAACACATTTATACTGTTTTGTAACATGCCATGTTGCAAAACCGTGGGTGTTAAGAAGAAAGTAACCCACTATGAGAAAACCCTTTACATTTAAACAAGGAGATTCAAATAACTGAAACCCAACTCTGTGTTTCCCATTTACAATTATTTTTTGCCCTTTTTCTTTCAATTGAGAAAAATTTAAACACAACAGTGGAATGCGTGATTTTAAAGACATTCATATTGTTTTGTAACATTCCATGATGTTGCAAAATCATAGGTGTTAAGTAGCAAGAAACCCACCATGACACAACCCTTGACATTTAAACAAGGATATTGAAATAACTAAAACCCAACACTTTGTTTTCTGAATTACAATTATTTTGTGCACTTTATTTTCAATCATGCAAAATTTTAAACACAACAATGGAATGTGTGATTTTGAAGACATTCATACTGTTTTGTAACATTCCATGTTGCAAAACCATGGGTGTTAAGAAGCAAGCAACCCACCATGAGACAACCCTTTACATTTTAACATGGAGATTCAAATAACTAAAACCCAACATTGTGTTTTCCCAATTACAATTATTTTCTATACTTTTTTTTAATCATGCAACATTTAAACAAAACAATGGAATATGTGATTTCAAATACATTCATAATGTCTTCTAACATTTCATGTTGCAAAACTATGGGTGTTAAGAAGAAAGCAACCCACCATGAGACAACCATTTACATTTAAACAAGGAGATTCAAATAACTGAAACCCGACACTGTGTTTTCCAAATCATAATTATTTTTTGCACTTGATTTTTTCAATCATGTGAAAGTTCAACACAACAATGAAATGTGTGATTTTGAAGACATTCATATTGTCTTGTAACATTCCATGTTGCAAAACCGTAGGTGTTAAGAATCAAACAACCTACCATGAGACAACCCTTTACATTTGAATAGGGAGATTCAAATAACTGAAAAACAACATTGTGTTTTCCAAATCATAATTATTTTTTGCACTTGATTTTTTCAATCATGCGAAAGTTCAACACAACAATGGAATGTGTTATTTCAAAGACATTCATACTGTCTTGTAACATTCCATGTTGCAAAAAGGTATGTGTTAAGAATCAAGCAACCTACCATGAGACAACCCTTTACATTTGAACAGGGTGATTCAAATAACTAAAACCCAACATTGTGTTTTCCAAATCACAATTATTTTTTGCAATTTTTTTCAATCATGCGAAAGTTAAACACAACAATGGAATGTGTGATTTTCAATACATTCATACAGTTTTGTAACATTCCATGATTGAAAACCGTAGGTGTTAAGAAGCAAGCAACCCACCATGAGACAACCCTTCACATTTAAACAAGGACATTGAAATAACTGAAACTCAACACTGTGTTTTCCAAATCATATTTCTTTTTTGCAATTGATTTTTTCAATCATTCGAAAGTTAAACACAACAATGGAATGTGTGATTTTGAAGACATTCATACGGTTTTGTAAAATTACATGTTGCAAAACCGTAGGTGTTAAGAAGCAACCAACCCACCATGACACAACCCTTGACATTTCAACTAGGAGATTCAAATAACTGAAACCAAACACTGTGTTTTCCGAATTACAATTATTTTGTGCACTTTTTTTCAATCATGCAAATTTTTAAAAACAACAATGGAATGTGTGATTTGGAAGACATTCATACTATCTTGTAATGTTCCATGTTGCAAAACCTTGGGTGTGAAGAAGCAAGCAACCCACCATGAGACAACCCTTCACATTTAAACATGGAGATTCAAATAACTAAAACCCAACACTGTGTTTCCCATTTACAATTATTTTGTGCACTTTTGTTTTCAATCAAGTTAAATTTAAACACAATAATGGAATGTGTGATTTAGAATACATTCATATTGTTTTGTAACATTCCATGTTGCAAAACTATGGGTGTTAAGAAGCAAGTAACCCACCATGAGCCAACCCTTTACATTAAAGCAGAGAGATTCAAATAACTCAAACCCAACATTGTGTTTTCCCAATTACAATTATTTTCTGCACTTTTTTTCAATCATGCAACATTTAAACAAAACAATGGAATATGTGATTTCAAAGACATTCATAATGTCTTCTAACATTTCATGTTGCAAAACCATGGGTGTTAAGAAGCAAGCAACCCACCATGAGACAACCATTTACATTTAAACAAGGAGATTCAAATAATTGAAACCCAACACTTTGTTTTCCAAATCATAATTATTTTTTGCACTTGATTTTTTCAATCATGTGAAAGTTCAACACAACAATGGAATGTGTGATTTCAAAGACATTCATACTGTCTTGTAACATTCCATGTTGCAAAACCGTAAGTGTTAAGAATTAAGCAACCTACCATGAGACAACCCTTTACATTTGAATAGGGAGATTCAAATAACTGAAACCCAACACTGTGTTTTCTGAATCATAATTATTGTTTGCACTTAATTTTTTCAATCATGCGAAAGTTGAACACAACAATGGAATGTGTGATTTCAAAGACATTCATATTGTCTTGTAACATTCCATGTTGCAAAACCATAGGTGTTAAGAATCAAGAAACCTACCATGAGACAACCCTTTACATTTGAATAGGGAGATTCAAATAACTGAAGCCCAACACTGTGTTTTCCCAATTGCAATTATTTTGTGTAATTTTTTCTTTCAATGGTGCAAAATTTAAACACAACAATGGAATGTGTGATTTTCAAGACATTTATACTGTCTTATAACATTCCATGTTGCAAAACTGTGGGTGTTAAGAATGAAGCAACCCACCATGAGACAACCCTTTACATTTAAACATGGAGATTCAAATAACTGAAACCCAACACTCTGTTTTCCTAATTGCGATTATTTTGTGCATTTTTTCTTCAATGGTCCAAATTTAAACACAATGGAAGGTGTGATTTGGAACACATTCATACTATTTTGTAACATTCCATGTTGCAAAAATGTGGATGTTAAGAAGAAAAAATGTGGGTGTTAAGAAGCAAGCATCCCACCACGAGACAAACCTTTACATTTAAACAAGGAGATTCAAATAACTGAAACTCAACATTGTGTTTTCCCAATTATAATTATTTTCTGCATTTTTTTTTCAATCGACTAAAATTTAAACACAATAATGGAATGTGTGATTTTGAACACATTTATAGTTTTTTGTAACATGCCATGTTGCAAAATTGTGGGTGTTAAGAAGTAAGAAATCCACCATGAGACAAAATTTACTTTTAAACAAGGAGATTCAAATAACTAAAACCTAGCGTTGTGTTTCCCATTTACAATTATTTTGTGCACTTCTTTTTTTGATCGACTGAAATTCAAATACAACAATGGAATGTGTGATTTGGAAGACATTCATACTATTTTGTAACATTCCATGTTGCAAGACCATGGGTGTTAAGAAGCAAGCAACTCACCATGAGACAACCCTTTACATTTAAACATGGAGATTCAAATAACTGAAACCCAACACTATGTTTCCCATTTATAATTATTTTGTGTACTTCTTTTCTGAATCGACTAAAATTAAAACACAAAAATTGAATGTGTGATTTCGAAGACATTCATACTGTCTTGTAACATTCCATGTTGCAAAACCATGGGTGTTAAGAAACAAGAAACCAACCATGAGAAAACCCTTTACATTTAAACATGGAGATTCAAATAACTGAAACCCAACACCGCGTTTCCAATTTACAATTATTTTGTGCACTTCCTTTTTCAATCAACTGAAATTAAAACACAACAATCGAATGTGTGATTTCTAATAAATTTATATTGTCTTCTAACATTCCATGTTGCAAAACCATGGGTGTTAAGATGCAAGTAACCCACCATGAGACAACACTCTACATTTAAATAGGGAGATTCAAATAACTAAAGCCCAACACTGTGTTTCCCATTTACAATTATTTTGTGCACTTCCTTTTTCAATCGACTGAAATTAAAACACAACAATGGAATTTGTGAATTTGAAGACATTCGTACTGTTTTGTAACATTTCATGTTGCAAAATTGTGGGTGTTAAGAAGCAAGCAACCCACCATGAGACAACCCTTTACATTTAAACAGGGAGATTCAAATAACTGAAACCGAGCACTGTGTTTCCCATTCACAATTATTTTGTGCATTTTTGCAATCAACTAAAATTTAAACACAACAATAGAATGTGTGATTTTGAAGACATTCATGCATTTAAACAAGGACATTCAAGAAACTGAAATACTCCACATTGTGTTTCCCAAATTTCAAATTAAAAGATCTTGTCAAACCCTCTGCTTGCAACTGAATTATCCCTCACCTTGATTTGGTCAATATTCTCCTCCAAGTCGTCCACGTGCACTCAGACCTTTAGCTTTCCCTTTCAACGTGCAGACTGTAAACAAATAGTATTTTCACCTTTCTTTCTCGAAATAGAAAAGCTCCCTGAAAAAGCCCATGTCATTCTCCAATTTTCTCACGCCAAACAAAAGAAGCTTGTCGAGAAAGCTTTTCCACCCGCCTTTTTACCCCGATAAAGGGCGGGAAAACCCAATTGGCAGTGTTGTTAACTCCTACCAAACCATTGCCAGATGTCTCATCTCGTCTGTTGCTTTTCGTGCTAATCGCCAGTCTGGCGGGCCCTACACTACGACATCTCGTCATGTTATGTAAGCTTCCATGTATGTTGTTATGTATGTTTTTCATGTGTTTTTGTATGTACATAGGTGAATTTTGTAGAGGAGTTAGCCGACTCCCAGTGTTGGCATTGATAGCGTGAAAACATTTAAAAATATTGGTGTAGTAGAGGAATAGTCCTCCTTTGTAAGTGATGAGGTTATAAGGATGGAAATGCAGTTGATTATATTTTAGAAGTCTGTGTGAAGTCCTAGTTTCAAACTAATTTTTTTTAATCAATCCGACCTTACTTATAGCCAATTGTTGATGGAATAAAACTTGAATACAGTCCATTTTACTACTTTAACTAAATGGTTTGAATCAACCCATGTAGGAGGTTTAAAAAGCTTAAATATAGAATCTTATTGATTTGTATTAAGTTTAAAAATCTTCCCACATACAACTTTCTTTTTACACACAAAAATACTAACCTTTTTCTCTTTTTCTACATCTATTCCATATGAAGCAGTTTTAAAACATTATATTATTTTAATTTTTCATCAATAAGCCTAATTTCAATTGGATCTAAAGATATCGATACATACATAATAA
>VDFB02316229.1:60080-116160 GCA_007258455.2 Sequoia sempervirens
GGATTTTGTTTGCCATTATACTTAGGGAGATTCGGTATGACATACCCATGAGGGAAAGGTGTCATGTACAATGATTTATCAAAGGGAAATGGGCATATGTCCTTTGTTGAAAAATATTTCTTAGTTGACACCACCATGTTATCCATTTGTGTTTGTAGTGCTTGCATTTGTGTTTGCAAGACATCAACCTGAGTTAATGATGTGTTAGGAGGATTACTCAGATCTATGTATGTATTTTGAAATCCAAGGTTTCGTGATAGGTTTTGATTGAATGTTGGTATTTGATATGGATTTGGATTCAGAATGTTGGTGAATGTGTTTTGATTCAAAATCTGTGTGAATGGGTTTTGACTGCCAATCTGGGAGAATGGGTTTTGATTCAGAATCTATGGGAATGGATTCTGACTACCAATTTGATAGAATGGATTCTGACTACCAACCTGGGAGAATGGATTTTGATTGCCATATTGGAAAGAGGGAATCCCTCCTATCTATGTAGTCTGCGGTATAGTACTAGTGACAAGAACACTAGGTATGGCTATCGACAGTGGTATGGTACCGATGACACTAACATTCGGTATAGAAGCTTACATTTTAGATCGTTTATTCCCAACAAGAGGACCAAAGGGAGTGGACGATGATGCCCCTACAGTGAAATTAAATCCTGATGTCATGCCAGATGTACCAAATGGAGATGTATGGATTGTCGTACTCTGTGTAGGTATGCCAGATGGTATGGCTGTATTAACCTAAGGTATAGAGGTACTAGAAGTTTTTGTTGTTGTCCCTTGTGTAGGTTGAGTTTGTAAGGTGATAATATCAAATCCTATGGGTAAGGTAGCACCTTCAGCTAACAATTTGGCTGAGTAGCATTGGAAATCATTTGCTAGATAGTCATCTACAAAAGAGGCAAACTCAGGGTCTTGTGCAACAACCTCTATGTCTTCTATTCTAATGTGTCCTTGAGGATCTCTAGTAGTGAATTTGTCCAAAAAATTCCTGTGAGGTCTCGACGAGAATGGGTTGATGAATTCATTTTGGTTCGACATCTTTTCTCTCTATTTTCTCTTAGACCTAGTTTCAACCATGTAAGATAAGCTCAATATGCGAGGAATGCAAAACTATGTCTATGGACGGTATGACTCTAGTCTATGTTTTTGGGATTTTTTGAATGCAAAATAAGGAATGTTATAAGATGACGCTAGTCTAAAATGACTTTATCTAAAGATGCAAAGTCTAAACAATCTTCTAAGGTAATCAATTTTGTAAACCTGAGACGAGGGTACCAACTACCTAAAGTCTAACCAAGGTGTCAATTTAGTTATGTCAATGAACCAATGTAGGACTAGGATCAAAGATAACTTGAGTTTCCTAACTAGACTGATGAGCTAGGAGAACTCTCTGTAGGATAAAAGATATGATGACAGGACTAGGTTCAATGACAAATTTCATTGACTCTTTGATTTTTCTAGAGTGTAGAAAGTGGACCTATTCCAAAGTTTGTAAAAGTGACCCTCCTAAAAGTTTAATCTAAAGACAATATGTAGTCTAAGATGAAAAACTCAGAATTAGGACGACTATATTAATTGACTAAATGATACCTAAAGGATGCAAAATTGAGAAAATCATTTCAAGTTTCTATCCAAGGACTATTGTGAAAAGACAGATCAAAGACTGGTTAGACAGTGTCAACTAAACTGTGACTGTAAAATCTGGTTTTCTAATAATTAGGAGGATACGTTGCAAAATTTCACATATGCTTTTCTGAATTTCACATATGCGATATCTTTCACAATTGCAGTGTTCTGGTGATCAGTTGTGAGTTTCTGGTAAATCTCAATGTTTGTGGACAGATGCGGTGTAGTTTCTCACATATGCGACTCGTAATGGCAATTGTGATTTAGACTGTAATAGATGTGGTTTTCCTGAATTCTATGCATTGGTAGAGTTCTGCGACAGTGGCAAATGTGTCATTCTAGACTGCAATTGAGGCTCACCTTGTCAGATGTGTCACAGAACATCACAAGTGCAGTTTTGTAAATTAGATGTGGTTTTCTAAAGAGCAGATGTGAGCTAATCTCAGTAGATGCGACTCAAAGCTTAACAGATGCAACTTGACAAAACAATTGTGACTCTCTGGTGAACAGTTGCGACCTTGTTGACAGTTGCGTGTTTTCAGGGAATGACGATATAAAACTGACACTATTTTTTATGATCAAATTTTGGTAAACAAAGACAATCATAAGACAAAATGTTTTGAGTTTGATTTTGGACTAAAAGAACGTTTAATTTGACAACAAACAAGCACATCATAGGCTGTGTAAGATAGTATTTACTAAGTTCTCACTTGGGTTTCCCCAACTATGCTTATTCAAAGCAGATGATTAGTAGCTTGAACCCTTTGGCTCCCCTCCATGGCTCATTAACATCATTTGGGGTAGCCAAGCTATAGTACCCATGAACATCCCATGGCATACTTTCATCTCTTCACATGAACCATAAGAATATGAGACGGCTTCACAGGTCTGACCTGCTGCACTAGTAAATAGAAGGAGTTTGGACACTACAAACAAAGGTGTTTAATTCAGGCATTCCGTTCGTAGGGCATGATCCATGCAGTGAAAGTACCCTTTCAAATTCATATCATCAGAATTATATGCATGATTCTTGGGCTTTCCCTAAGAATCCACTTTTATATACCGACTGGAAGTCCCTTAGGTTCAGGGTGCTACTAGTCTGAGTCATCCTAGGGTGAGTACTTTTTCCCACCAGAATAGGCCCAAGTTCTAGAGTCAGTAACCATTTCTCTCACACCCAGGATCACATAGATGCACAAGGGGAGAGGATACTTCGATATAACAAATCGTAAAGGGTAATAACACAATTGTGCTTTCACACCAAACACAATAGACACTTGTTAATTTTAATCCAAATGAAAGATTTTCTACACTACCAAACAATCTGTTTCAAAAATTTAAATAGGGCCTTCGACATGCATTCTGCAGAAATATTCATTAGTAGTTTTGATATTGGTCTTCGACTATCGATCTGTGAAAACTTCGTTAACTCCTCAAGACACATGCTGAAAAATAGAAGATTAGCGAAAATAAAAACACGAAAGGAAACTGTAAATTGAAAGTCTACACTTAAAAATTTACCAGTTGGATGCGTCATTTTCTCTGTCAGATGCGTCGCGGGATTTTACATTCAGTTGCGGCTAAAAAAATGATAGATGCGTGATTATTTTTCAGATGCATCGTTTAGATCTCAGATGTGGTCAAGAAATTTAATTGCGTCATTTCTGATCTCAGATGCGGTTTAGTATTTCAGTTGCGTCTTTTCGTCAAGCAGATGCGTCTCTGAATGTGAATTACGACATTTCACTAAACATATGCGTCGTTCCATACAAAAACCTACAAAAATTGAATAAAATTATACGGATACACGAAGATGGAGTCTTCACGTCGGGTTCACCAAATGTAGCTCATAGAAAAACACACGAGAGAGTTAAGCAATTCAAATCTAATGTATTCAAACTATACTAAAAATCCTCAAATCTAGATAATTGAGCACAAAGGAAAGCTAAGAACAACATGCATAAAAGAAACTATTTTAGCAAACATGCAATCAATTCCATTGAATAACCTCTATTATTCTTCTCCATTTCGTCTGTTTAGTTACTTGCCATCAAATTTTCAGTATTTGTGTGCAAGCATAGCCTAAGTGTTTTGATAATGACGAGACATAAAAGATTTAAGATAATTTCTCTAGAAGTCATACAATTTTGAGAGAGATTGGAATGATGAAAGATAGATCAATTTATAGAAAATTGATCATTCAAATGACAAGCTAGGATCAAAAGATCAACATATGGTTGAGATCGACAAATTAGACATGCATTCTGATAACTGTTAGTAGTGACATGAGTGATACAAATTAGAAATAGAAATAAAGATTAAATAAATGATTTAATCTTTGAGTTTGGTATTCAAAAATAGAAGAATTATCTTTGCATGACAAAGATAAAGATGGATTAAAGCAACTCTCCGTTCGAATGCACGCACAAGATTTAATTATTAAATAGGAATATTTAATTAATATGCATGTACACACAATTGAGTTAGAACTAGATGATTGAATGATATGACAAAGAGATTACTTGTGAACTCCATTCAGACACTAAATCCAGAGTTAACTGATCGAATTAAAATAGATGTCAAGTAAGAGTCAATACTTAAATAATTTGCAGAATTATATAAATATAGAAGAATGCGTTAAAATATAATTTATGAATTAAATAATTCATTTAATTCAAGATTTGATATTTGAAGAATAATTAAATAAATAAGATTTATTTAACTAAGTGACGAAGGGATTAAATGAATAATTAAATAAATAAAGAATTTATTTAATTATAGTTGACATATGATAAAGGGTAAATTAAATAAAAATTTATTTAATTTGACAAGAAGGATAAGGTTAATTAGTTAGTATAATTAAATAAAAGGCGTTTATTTAATTAATCGGATAGAATAAAGAAAAGTGTGAATTAATTAAATAATTAAGATTATTTAATTAATAGAAGAATTAATGTTAAGGTAAATTAATTAAATAAATAGATTTATTTAATTAATAAAGAAATGAAGAACTTTAGAGAATAATTAAATAATTGACATTATTTAATCATGACCATGGAAATACAAATTATGATGAAATTGAAGTCGTAGGCTTAGACAAGATTTCAGTGTCTACACATATCGTTGATTATATTCATTGCACTTATGTATCTTTCTAACTCAAATCATTGCTTCCCATTGCATAACTAAAAAGAAGATGCTGATACATGACAACCCTTACTTTCACCAAACATTCCATTTCACTATCTATTCATATGTTTCCAACATAAATGCACATAACAGTTGCATGATGGAAAATACAGTGGGTTATCACCCACTTCCTATTTTATGCAGACCGTAACAAAACAATGTTATCAAGTTTACTTTCTTCTTTTATGGCAACCCTTACTTTCACCAAACTTTCAATTTGAATATTTTTTCATATGTTTCGAACAGAAAATGCACATAATAGTTTCATGGTGGAAAACACACTGGGTTGTGAGTAACTTTTGATTTTATGCAGACTGCAACAGAACAATGTTTTGAACTTCACCTTCTTGTTTAATGAAAACCCTTACTTTTAGCACACATTCCATTTTAATATTTCTTCATATGTTTCGAATTGAAAATGCACGTAACAGTTGGATGATGGAAAACACACTAGGATGTGACTCACTTCTTATTTTAAGCAGATTGTAATAGAACAATGTTTCAAAGTTCACCTTCTTGTTTTATGACAACCCTTACCTTCAACAAAACAATCCATTTCAATATATGTTCATACGTTAGGAACACAAAATGCACATCGCAGTTGCAGGATGGAAAACAAACTGGGTTGTGACTCACTTCTTATTAAATGCAGGTTGGAAGAGATTGTACCTATTGTTTGGAACTTAAGGAGGCAACACGTGCAGTATCTCCTATGGGCATATGGCAACACATGAGTCGAATAGTAGGAAGAACAATGCCTGAAAGGAAAGACAACAAAAATTTCAGCACATACAATTGTTTTGAAAAGAATGCTTGAAAACATGATTGTACTGCTGGAAATGCACTCAATTAGCCCAAAAAAAGCTCTAACAAATGAGGGTTTAATAGAATACTATATTCCAAACTTTCCCATGCTTTTCCACCATATGAAACATGTTTAGAAATGTTTTCCCATGCTTTAGGAACAAACTCTCAGCCCCATTGAATGCACTTTCCTCAATTACCAACTTGTACACATCCTTTTTCATTGGAAAACTTCTGTATTATCTAAAGATCAACAACCAAACATTGAATGGTTCGCTTCCCCTGCATGATTCAAAAGATACACTTCTTAAATTACACCCATTACAATCCATCCCATTGTTCCTCTAAACCTGCAGTGGTGGGATGGTGGTCTAAAACCTCACAAGACTCTCAAAACCCCTTGTTAAGGGTTCATAGGCAGATTTTGAATTTCTTGCTCTTTACACTTCTAAATTTCATTCAACCTCTTATAAATACCTCGAATGGATTTCCCACCCACTGAACTAAGTAAACAAAAAAAATATGCTTACCTACAGATGAAGGTTCATTGAGCTATGCTTGTGCAATCCTTAGTAAGACTTGAAGAAGCAGCAAAGTGAAGGCATGTTGGCCGACATCAGCCTGTCACCATAGCCAAATTTTTATAAGGAAGCATGGTATTGCATAACGTCATTCCAAAAATTGGACTTATGTAAAAAAAGTTATTAAATTCGAACCATACCTTCCATTGGGTTTAAACTCATGAAAGACAGTCATCGGTGAGGACTCCTTTCCCCAGATTGGAATGCTGAAGTGAAAAAAAAATCCAAAAAAGAAATTAGAAAATTTATGACATGGTACAAGCACATACTGGAAAAAAGGAATCTCCAATACCATTTCCTATTACAATATATAAATTGTAATGGATTTTCTCGTAGTCACCCGTATTAGATGTTGTATCCTCTGCCACATCTATGGCAGTTGTGCCTGAAGTCTCACATTGCATATTGACATTCAAATTCACACTATTGTTCACGAACAATGGAAAGGAGTCATCCAGAGGGGCTCGGTGATCTGATTGTTGTGTGGAATGCTTCGTACGCCAGGTTGGATGTTGATGACGATCCTTGCTTGCACTAAACCATCGATGCATATGAATGGTGGTAGTTGCAGCTTGATCAAGATCCAGAATGAATTCAAACAAAAATGTATTTGATTGCCGTAGGTCCTCTAGAAACCTGTCCACGCATTTTGCGTATGATTGCAGTTGTTGTAGAGATTGTGGTGGTGTACGCATCACTTTGTTCAAGAGTTCGTTTATGTCATTCCAAAGAGACATTGTCACCACATGTTCATCATATACATGAGTCATAGAAGAAGCTTGTGTAGGGGTCAAAACATTAGGATTGTTTTCTTCTACGACCCCTTATGACAATGTCTCGTTCAAATCTATTCCTGTATCAATTGGTTGACCTCCCCTGTCTAAATGACCACATAGAAGAAATTTGTATTAGGAAGTAGAAATGCAAAACACAATTGACTCCCATAAAGTAACACAATTCGAATTGAAATTCACTTACCATGGACCACCCCTTCAATGATAGATGATCTTTTAATCAATTCAGTAACCTTGAGGACATGTTTGCAAGTGTTCCCCTGCAAAATCCAAGGGTAGTCACAAACAAAAAGGTGCTCCCAAAATTTTCGAACAAGGTAGTGCATTAACCTACTTTGAATTTTCATCCAGTATCGTCAAGGATCTGTTTCATTGGGAATACAATCATTGTTCGAAATTTCCTTCACCTGCTCCACACTAGATCGCATATTTAAACACTTTTGGTTCGTAAAAAACCATAATGCTGCAACTTTTCCTTTTGCCTATAGAATGGTTCCATTTTATACACAAGTGTGTAATAAAAATAGTCAATTCTCCTAGTGCATTTTTTTAAACAATCACACAAGTACTGAGTTTTTAGTGCGCAATGGTACGACTCAATGGCTGCATTTGTATCTTGGTTGGCATGTGGGAATAGTCTACAATTTTTCATCCACATGGTTGCAAAAAAAAAGTCTAATCGTCAAGTAAGCCACAACGTATTAGAGATGATATCAAAGAATTTGAATGGTGTGAATCTTGCGAGGTGACAAAAATTGTCAACTCACCAATTCAACCTTCTCCTTCACACCAGGTCTTGTTGAAGTACTCTAAGAATCGAGGTTGATCATTGAACTCTTGAAAGAAAGAGTTCAATAGTTGAGTGACACAATCTTCGGTGTCACCGATTGCCATCATGATTGCCCCAAGACTAGGAAAGATGTCCATTGCCCTTTCCTTGGCTGCATACTTATATACATTCTTTAGCCAAGCCCTTTTGACATGCCAAAGGCATAGAAGCACACGACATTGAAAGACAAACCTAATAGACAATACAAACGATATTGTTTACTGCTTGACTGCATGAGAAAGTTGCATTGAAAATGAATAGCATATGAGAAAGGTACACAAATGAAGAAAGGGATGCACATACTGTATGGCTTGGATTTTTGCAGTCACATCATTGGTAAAAAATGCATTGATTCTCCAGTCAAGCCTGACTGTTCTTCCACGGTCATGCAATACGCGTAGCCACGCAGAGATGTCCTCAATCTTGTTTCACAAGGAGAATACCCACGCAACCAACACACCACTCTATTGCTCATCAAAAACGAGGACAATATACAATGGATACTGTAGAAAGAACAACTCAATGTGAGCATTGTGAAGTTTATAGCTAGCAAGATCATTGAAAACATGAAGAACTATTTTTCAATGTTTGTAAGGCCTCACCCCATATTTTTTAATTTCAAAGGTGGAATCCATCGAGATGACTGAATTATGCGAGTAGCTAACCATCCTATCCAACATCCATGGAGTCTGAACCCTGATAACAAAAGGTGTATTGTTCGCATCGGCCGTTGAAAGTAGAAGAAGTTGTCAAAGTCCTGTCCACTCCATAGTAGGATACTTGTCGAATTGAATTTGTGCTTTTGTGCATGAGTGGAACACACCTTTCACCAAGCATTCATTACATCCTTTCTTGTAAGGAATTGATCTCTCTTGGACATCATGCCACATAGCACAGGATCGTTGATGTGTCTATCCATTATTGCATTGACACTGACTTCCATGAGCAAAAGACTTTCAATATAGCTCTTGCACTCTACGGATAGATTAGCGGCAAACATAGAACACTTCTCTCCACTTGTGTCATGAATTCCATGGAAAAATTGGCCATTTTTATCAATGTGGAACATTTCTTTATAGATAATATAGGAAACATCTGGTTTTCCTTCCATAACCTTTACCATGAAGTGGTATTGACAACCTCACATTTGTATAAATGTCTTATGTGGCTTCTTCTCTAGTGGAGGCTGGTCTCTCTTTTCTTGAGGATCGTATTGACACCAGTAGCTGTGAGAAAGGCATCATCTCATCATGTTGAACTAAGAGAGTAAACTATCATTCGACCATAGAAATGAATGTCGAAATATACAAACCTCTGATACAAAAATTTTTGCTATAATTTTTTTTCGTAGACGTGACATGAGATGGTAGGTTCTCTTGTTTTCTTCTCGACAAATTTGGTTTCTACACCTTCAACGAACATTTCACCGTGAATGAAATGATCAAGTATGTAAGAGGAATTGCTGCAACAAGGTCAGGACCTTATCCTTGTTGATGGAAATAGCAACCCATTCCAAATCGGAAGACGAAAAAGGATACCCTCCATTTTGTACATCTTGCACCTTCAATTCTTCTTGCTTCTTCCATTTCAAACCTATCCCCATTCTAGGAAATGATAGAATTGGATGAATGTTTAAAATTAGTGTGGATTGTATCAAGAAAAAGAAAGAAATGATTCATTAAACATAGATAAAATGTGCTTGCATTGTTGTCACCCATGTGAAACCAATAGGAGGTTCTGAATTCAACCGAGGAAAATTAAAGGTGATAGATTCAATCAAGCTACACATAAAATATAACACAAACACATGCTATAAATCAGAGAGTCCATCTCAATGTATAGGTGGACATAGAGAATGACAACAAAAAATGACAAGAAAAACCTTTGATGACATCATTGTATGGAAAAGAAAAAACAAAGTGCATCCATTGCTGCGAGCAATGCCAAAATGATAACATGTTTGTTGCATCTATTGAAGAAAAATGAATTATTAATGGAGAGTATGAGGAAAGGTATAAAGCTACAAAATTTTCTATGAACCATGATGTAAGTGAATGCAGGTTGGAAAACACATATAGATGAGCCTCCATGCTAACATAAAGACCGCAACCTTGCATGTAAATATAAGAAATATTTGAGAGAATAAGGGGTGTACAAACCTCTTTTACCTGAGGAGGCATGTTGGCATATTCAACCTTCCATTTCGCATGAATTAACATGAGGAGCAAAAGCACATCTAGCAATT
Organism: Sequoia sempervirens; assembly: GCA_007258455.2. Taxonomy (NCBI): domain Eukaryota; kingdom Viridiplantae; phylum Streptophyta; class Pinopsida; order Cupressales; family Cupressaceae; genus Sequoia; species Sequoia sempervirens. The sequence continues at coordinate 70,160 of VDFB02316229.1, forward strand.
AATGAAATAAACAAGTGAAGGTTGAACAACATGATCAGTGGTTCAACCTAGAACTTCGTATGTGGCATAAGAATGTAACATGCATTACAGTATCTAATTACTTATACAATAGCAAGAACATATGTATTATCATGGGAAGATACATTGGTTGTGCTGCATATGTAAGTGTTAGAGGAGAGGAAGGGTTAGAGGGAAAGAAAAACCTTTGATGACAACCTTGTATGTAAAAAGAATAAGTGCATCCATTTCTGTGAGCAACGCCAAAATGATAACATGTTTCTTGCATCTGTTGAAAAAAATGAATTAGTAATATAGAGTATGAGGAAAGGTATAAAGCTACAAAATTGTCTATGAACCATGATGTAAGTGAATGGAAGTTGGAAAACACAACATGTAGATGAGCCTCCACGCTGACATAAAGACCGCAACCCCAAATGTAAATATAAGAAAGATTTGAGAGAATATGGGGTGTACATACCTCTTTTACCTGAGGAGGCATGTTGGGATATTCAACCTTCCATTTCACATAACTTAACATGAGGAGAAAAAGCACATCTAGCAATTAATGAAATAAACAAGTGAAGGTTGAACCACATGATCAGTGGTTCAACCTAGAACTTCGTATGTGGTGTAGGAGTGTAACATGCATCACCTTATGTAATTAATTATACAACAACAAGAACATATGTATTATCATGGGAAGATACGTTGGTTGTGCTGCATGTGTAAGTGTTAAAGGAGAGGAAGGGTTAAAGGGCAAGCAAAACCTTTGATGACAACCTTGTATGTAAAAAGAATAAGTGCATCCATTTCTACAAGCAATGCCAAAATGAGAACATGTTCCTTGCATTTGTTGAAAAAAAGATGAACTAGTAATGGACATACTTAGGAAAGGTATAAAGGTGTAAAAGTTTATATCAACCATCATGTAAGCGAATGTAGGTTGGAAAACATAGCGTGTAGATGAACCTCCACACTGACATAAAGACCACAACCCGACATGTAAATATAACAAAGATTTCAGAGAATATGGGGTCTACAAACCTCTCTTACCTGAGGAGGCATGTTGTGATATTCAACCTTCCATTTAGGGTGACTTAACATGTGCAACAAAGGCGCATCTAGAAATTCATGAAAAAAGGAAGTGAAGGATGAGTGGTTCAACCTACAACTTTGTATGTGGCGTATGACTGTAATGTGCATAACACTATGTAATTAATTATCTAGTTGCAAGAACGGATGTAATGTGCATAACACTATGTGAATTTTTCTATCAACCATGATGTCAACCAATGCATGTTGGAAAACAAAATGTCTACTAGAACCTCGAAGCGGACATAAAGACCACATGTAAAATCACAACCTAACGTGAAAGAAGAATAAGATGTCATAGTATATGGGGTGTACAAACCTGTTTTACCTGAGTAAGCATGTTGTGATATCCACCCTTCCATTTGGGGTGAGTTAACATGACCAAAAAAAGCGTATATGACAATTCATGAACTAAAAAAGTGCAGGTTGAACAATAGGATGGGAAGTCCAACTTGCAACTTTTTATGTAGTCGATAAACCTAACTTGAATAATAACATGTAATTACTTCTATGGTTGCCAACAATGTGATAAGAAAAAAACACAATCTTTGCATTTGGTGATAAAAAAATGAGTCAATGAAGTCCAACATCTGTGAACATAAAACTAAACCTACCCAACAAAAGAACATCAAACACAAAAGCAAAAAATTCTACCCTTCAGCTTACAACAAGCAAACATATAGAAACTACAACCCACAGTGTTTTCCAACATGCGTATAGTTTATTAATTAGAGAAAGTTCAAATGCAATTTCTATTGTAGCTGTCACTTGTTTTATATTTTGAAGATGTTACTTTCTTTACATTCGTATTGTGTAAACAAGAAAAGGATTTCATTCCAAAAAAAGAGAAACAGTTGGCTAGAGACATGAAAGCCATGTGTGAAAAGGTAGACAAGTTTTGTGAATAACTTATCAAATAGAAAACCCCTGAATTCTCTAATGAGAAAGACACTCTCAAAGCTAACCAAAGAGCGGCTGCAAAGCTACAGAAAAGTATTGAAGACATTCAAAACTCTATCCAAAAAATGGACGTTGCTGTCCTATGGGCTGATAAGGAAGCAACTGCTCCAAAGCTAGAAAGAAAAATGTACTTTTTTTTCAATCATGCAAAAATTTAAACGCAACAATAGAATTTGTGATTTGGAAGAAATTTATATTGTTTTGTAACATTCCATGTTTCAAAACCATGGGTGTTAAGAAGCAAGCAACCCACCATGAGACAACCCTTTACATTTAAACATGGAATTCAAATTACCGAAACCCAACACTATGTTTCCCATTGATAATTATTTTGTGCACTTTTTTTTCCAATCGAGTGAAATTTAAACACAACAATGGAATACATGATTTTAAATACATTCATAAGGTTTTGTAACATTCCATGTTGCAAAACCGTGGGTGTGAAGAAGCAAGCAACCCACCATCACACAACCCTTCACATTTAAACAAGGAGATTCAAATAACTACAACCCAACATTGTGTTTTCCAAATCACAATTATTTTCTGTACTTTTCTTTCAATCATGCAAAATTCAAACACAACAATGGAATGTGTTATTTTGAATACATTCATACGGATTTGTAACATTCCATGTTCCAAAACCGTAGGTGTTAAGAAGCAAGCAACCCACCATGAGACAACCCTTCACATTTAAACAAGGACATTAAAATAACTGAAACCCAACACTGTGTTTTCCAAATCACATTTCATTTTTGCACTCGATTTTTTCAATCACATGAAAGTTAAACACAATATTGGAATGTGTGATTTTGAAGACATTCATATGGTTTTGTAATATTCCATGTTGCAAAACCGTAGGTGTTAAGAAGCAACAAACCCACCATGACACGACCCTTGACATTTCAACTAGGAGATTAAAATAACTGAAACCCAACACTGTGTTTTTCGAATTACAATTCTTTTGTGCACTTTTTTTTCAATCATGCAAATTTTTAAACACAACAATAGAATGTGTGATTTTGAAGACATTCATACTGTCTTGTAACATTCCATGTTGAAAACCATGGGTGTTAAGAAGCAAGCAATCCACCATGAGACAACCATTTACATTTAAACAAGAAGATTCAAATAACTGAAACCCAACTTTGTATTTTCCAAATCACAATTATTTTTTTACACTTGATTTTTTCAATCACGCAAAAGTTCAACACAACAATGGAAAGTGTGATTTTGAAGACATTCATACTATCTTGTAACATTCCATGTTACAAAACCGTAGGTGTTAAGAATCAAGCAACCTACCATGAGACAACCCTTTACATTTGAACAGGGAGATTCAAATAACTGAAACCCAACACTGTGTTTTCCCAATTGCAATTATTTTGTGCACATTTTTTTTCAATGGTCCAAAATTTAAACACAACAATGGAAGGTGTGATTTGGAAGAAATTCATACTATTTTGTAACATTCCATGTTGCAAAACTATGGGTGTTAAGAAGAAAGCAACCCACCATGAGACAACCCTTTACATTTAAACATGGAGATTCAAATAACTGAAACCCAACACTGTGTTTCCCATTCACAATTATTTTGTTCACCTTTTTTTTCAATCAACTGAAATTAAAACATAACAATGGAATGTGTGATTTAGAACACATTCATACTATTTTGTAACATTCCATGTTACAAAACCATGGGTTTTAAGAAGTAAGCAACCCACCATGACACAATCCTTTACATTTAAACAGGGAGATTCAAATAACTGAAACCCAACATTGTGTTTTCCCAATTACAATTATTTTATGCACTTTTTTTCAATCATGCAAAATTTAAAAAGAACAATGAAATATGTGATTTTGAACACATTTATACTGTTTTGTAACATGCCATGTTGTAAAACCGTGGGTGTTAAGAAGAAAGTAACCCACTATGAGAAAATCCTTTACATTTAAACAAGGAGATTCAAATAACTGAAACCCAACTCCGTGTTTCCCATTTACAATTATTTTTTGCCCTTTTTCTTTCAATTGAGCAAAATTTAAACACAACAGTGGAATGCGTGATTTTAAAGACATTCATATTGTTTTGTAACATTCCATGATGTTGCAAAATCATAGGTGTTAAGTAGCAAGAAACCCACCATGACACGACCCTTGACATTTAAACAAGGATATTGAAATAACTGAAACCCAACACTTTGTTTTCTGAATTACAATTATTTTGTGCACTTTATTTTCAATCATGCAAAATTTTAAACATAACAATGGAATGTGTGATTTTGAAGACATTCATACTGTTTTGTAACATTCCATGTTGCAAAACCGTGGGTGTTAAGAAGCAAGCAACCCACCATGAGACAACCCTTTACATTTTAACATGGAGATTCAAATAATTGAAACCCAACATTGTATTTTCCCAATTACAATTATTTTCTATACTTTTTTTTAATCATGCAACATTTAAAGAAAACAATGGAATATGTGATTTCAAAGACATTCATAATGTCTTCTAACATTTCATATTGTAAAACTATGGGTGTTAAGAAGAAAGCAACCCACCATGAGACAACCATTTACATTTAAACAAGGAGATTCAAATAACTGAAACCCGACACTGTGTTTTCCAAATCATAATTATGTTTTGCACTTGATTTTTTCAATCATGTGAAAGTTCAACACAACAATGAAATGTGTGATTTTGAAGACATTCATATTGTCTTGTAACATTCCATGTTGCAAAACCGTAGGTGTTAAGAATCAAACAACCTACCATGAGACAACCCTTTACATTTGAATAGGGAGATTCAAATAACTAAAAAACAACATTGTGTTTTCCAAATCATAATTATTTTTTGCACTTGATTTTTTCAATCATGCGAAAGTTCAACACAACAATGGAATGTGTTATTTCAAAGACATTCATACTGTCTTGTAACATTCCATGTTGCAAAAACATATGTGTTAAGAATCAAGCAACCTACCATGAGACAACCCTTTACATTTGAACAGGGTGATTCAAATAACTGAAACCCAACACTGTGTTTTCCAAATCACAATTATTTTTTGCAATTTTTTTCAATCATGCGAAAGTTAAACACAACAATGGAATGTGTGATTTTCAATACATTCATACGGTTTTGTAACATTCCATGATTGAAAACCGTAGGTGTTAAGAAGCAAGCAACCCACCATGAGACAACCCTTCACATTTAAACAAGGACATTGAAATAACTGAAACCCAACACTGTGTTTTCCAAATCATATTTCTTTTTTGCAATTGATTTTTTCAATCATTCGAAAGTTAAACACAACAATGGAATGTGTGATTTTGAAGACATTCATACGGTTTTGTAAAATTACATGTTGCAAAACCGTAGGTGTTAAGAAGCAACCAACCCACCATGACACAACCCTTGACATTTCAACTAGGAGATTCAAATAACTGAAACCAAACACTGTGTTTTCCGAATTACAATTATTTTGTGCACTTTTTTTCAATCATGCAAATTTTTAAAAACAACAATGGAATGTGTGGTTTAGAAGACATTCATACTATCTTGTAATGTTCCATGTTGCAAAACCTTGGGTGTGAAGAAGCAAGCAACCCACCATGAGACAACCCTTCACATTTAAACATGGAGATTCAAATAACTAAAACCCAACACTGTGTTTCCCATTTACAATTATTTTGTGCACTTTTGTTTTCAATCAAGTTAAATTTAAACACAATAATGGAATGTGTGATTTGGAATACATTCATATTGTTTTGTAACATTCCATGTTGCAAAACTGTGGGTGTTAAGAAGCAAGTAACCCACCATGAGCCAACCCTTTACATTAAAGCAGAGAGATTCAAATAACTCAAACCCAACATTGTGTTTTCCCAATTACAATTATTTTCTGCACTTTTTTTCAATCATGCAACATTTAAACAAAACAATGGAATATGTGATTTCAAAGACATTCATAATGTCTTCTAACATTTCATGTTGCAAAACCATGGGTGTTAAGAAGCAAGCAACCCACCATGAGACAACCATTTACATTTAAACAAGGAGATTCAAATAACTGAAACCCAACACTTTGTTTTCCAAATCATAATTATTTTTTGCACTTGATTTTTTCAATCATGTGAAAGTTCAACACAACAATGGAATGTGTGATTTCAAAGACATTCATACTGTCTTGTAACATTCCATGTTGCAAAACCGTAGGTGTTAAGAATTAAGCAACCTACCATGAGACAACCCTTTACATTTGAATAGGGAGATTCAAATAACTGAAACCCAACACTGTGTTTTCTGAATCATAATTATTGTTTGCACTTAATTTTTTCAATCATGCGAAAGTTGAACACAACAATGGAATGTGTGATTTCGAAGACATTCATATTGTCTTGTAACATTCCATGTTGTAAAACCATAGGTGTTAAGAGTCAAGCAACCTACCATGAGACAACCCTTTACATTTGAATAGGGAGATTCAAATAACTGAAGCCCAACACTGTGTTTTCCCAATTGCAATTATTTTGTGTAATTTTTTCTTTCAATGGTGCAAAATTTAAACACAACAATGGAATGTGTTATTTTCAAGACATTTATACTGTCTTGTAACATTCCATGTTGCAAAACCGTGGGTGTTAAGAATGAAGCAACCCACCATGAGACAACCCTTTACATTTAAACATGGAGATTCAAATAACTGAAACCCAACACTGTGTTTTCCTAATTGTGATTATTTTGTGCATTTTTTCTTCAATGGTCCAAATTTAAACACAACAATGGAAGGTGTGATTTGGAACACATTCATACTATTTTGTAACATTCCATGTTGCAAAAATGTGGATGTTAAGAAGAAAAAAAGTGGGAGTTAAGAAGCAAGCATCCCACCAGGAGACAAACCTTTACATTTAAACAAGGAGATTCAAATAACTGAAACCCAACATTGTGTTTTGCCAATTATAATTATTTTCTGCATTTTTTTTTCAATCGACTAAAATTTAAACACAACAATGGAATGTGTGATTTTGAACACATTTATAGTTTTTTGTAACATGCCATGTTGCAAAACTGTGGGTGTTAAGAAGTAAGAAATCCACCATGAGACAACATTTACTTTTAAACAAGGAGATTCAAATAACTAAAACCTAGCGTTGTGTTTCCCATTTACAATTATTTTGTGCACTTCTTTTTTCAATCGACTGAAATTCAAATACAACAATGGAATGTGTGATTTGGAAGACATTCATACTGTTTTGTAACATTCCATGTTGCAAAACCATGGGTGTTAAGAAGCAAGCAACTCACCATGAGACAACGCTTTACATTTAAACATGGAGATTCAAATAACTGAAACCCAACACTATGTTTCCCATTTACAATTATTTTGTGTACTTCTTTTATGAATCGACTAAAATTAAAACACAAAAATCGAATGTGTGATTTCAAAGACATCCATACTGTCTTGTAACATTCCATGTTGCAAAACCATGGGTGTTAAGAAGCAAGAAACCCACCATGAGAAAACCCTTTACATTTAAACATGGAGATTCAAATAACTGAAACCCAACACCGTGTTTCCCATTTACAATTATTTTGTGCACTTCTTTTTTCAATCAACTGAAATTAAAACACAACAATCGAATGTGTGATTTCTAATAAATTCATATTGTCTTCTAACATTCCATGTTGCAAAACCATGGGTGTTAAGATGCAAGTAACCCACCATGAGACAACACTCTACATTTAAATAGGGAGATTCAAATAACTGAATCCCAACACTGTGTTTCCCATTTACAATTATTTTGTGCACTTCCTTTTTCAATTGACTGAAATTAAAACACAACAATGGAATTTGTGAATTTGAAGACATTCGTACTATTTTGTAACATTCCATGTTGCAAAACTGTGGGTGTTAAGAAGCAAGCAACCCACCATGAGACAACCCTTTACATTTAAACAGGGAGATTCAAATAACTAAAACCTAGCACTGTGTTTTCCATTCACAATTATTTTGTGCACCTTTTTTTTGCAATCAACTAAAATTTAAACACAACAATGGAATGTGTGATTTTGAAGACATTCATGCATTTAAACAAGGACATTCAAGAAACTGAAATACTCCACATTGTGTTTCCCAAATTTCAAATTAAAAGATCTTGTCAAACCCTCTGCTTGCAACCGAATTATCCCTCACCTTGATTTGGTCAGTATTCTCCTCCAAGTCATCCACGTGCACTCAGACCTTTAGCTTTTCCTTTCAATGTGCAGACTGTAAACAAATAGTATTTTCACCTTTCTTTCTCGAAATAGAAAAGCTCCCCAAAAAAGCCTATGTCATTCTCCAATTTTCTCACGCCAAACAAAAGAAACTTGTCGAGAAAGCTTTTCCACCCGACTTTTTCCCCCGATAAAGGGCAGGAAAACCCAATTGGCAGTGCTGTTAACTCCTACCAAACCATTTCCAGATGTCTCATCTCGTCTGCTGCTTTTCGCGCTAATCGCCAGTCTGGCGGGCCCTACGCTATGACGTCTCGTCATGTTATGTAAGCTTCCATGTATGTTGTTATGTATGTTTTTCATGCGTTTTTGTATGTACATAGGTGAATTTTGTAGAGGAGTTAGTCGACTCCCAGTGTTGGCATCGATAGCGTGAAAACATTTAAAAATATTGGTGTAGTAGAGGAATAGTCCTCCTTTGTAAGTGATGAGGTTATAAGGATGGAAATGCAGTTGATTATATTTTAGAAGTCTGTGTGAAGTCCTGGTTTCAAACTAATTTTTTTTAATCAATCTGACCTTACTTATAGCCAATTGTTGATGGAATAAAACTTGAATACAAGTCCATTTTACTACTTTAACTAAATGGTTTGAATCAACCCATGTAGGAGGTTTAAAAAGCTTAAATATAGAATCTTATTGATTTGTATTAAGTTTAAAAATCTTCCCACATACAACTTTCTTTTTACACACAAAAATAGTGACCTTTTTTCTCTTTTTCTACATCTATTCCATATGAAGCAGTTTTAAAACATTATATTATTTTAATTTTTCATCAATAAGCCTAATTTCAATTGGATCTAAAGATACCGATACATACATAATAACCCATTAGCCTACTCAAATCCAACACTGAAAATTTGTATAAAAAAATAACTCAATACCCACAAATTGAAGTATTATTTCTGAAATTATAATTTTATAATTTGATAAGAGTAACTCCATAAATTAAATTATTATTATCAAACTATATTTATAATTTGATAAGAATAAAGTGCATTTCATTTATGAAACTATATTGTTTATTGATTTGAATCAATGCAGTTTATAAATTTATATATTGTTATTATTATAAAAAATATCTTTAGAAAGTTTTTATGTTTTTATTAATATATTTAATATTAAAATTGAAAGTATAAAATAAAAATAAAATTATTTTAATAATAATTTTTAATTTTTTTTTTAAAAAATTATTTATGAAATATTTTTGAAATTGTATCAAATATGTATCTTCCACAAGTTACTCCTACAATATAGCCATGCTACTCCTATACCATAGACATGTTATCCTACAATATAGACATGCAAACAACTAATTAGTTATCATTATAAATTTTATTTTGTATTATTTTCATATTAATATTAATAGATTATATTTATATAATCACTAAAAATTCTAATATATTTAATTTTTAATTTGTGTTTTGATTTTTTATTAATATATTATTGATATGATTATTTTATTTATAAACATATATTTAAATTTTTATTAATATTACTAATATAAAATTATAATTTTTATAACAAAATTGTTTTAATGATAATTATGAATTTATTTATTAAATGTTTTATAATATTTTTAAATAATATTAGTTTCTAAATCTTAAATATACAATTATAAAATCAATATAATAAAATTGAGATTTATTGATATGTTTTATAAGTAGAATTACTAAAAATAATTATAATTACATGTTTTAAATTTTTGTTCCATTAAGACATGCAATAATTTGAACTAATTAACAAAATTTATATTTATTTTTTTCCTACATTAATAAGACTTACATTTAATTTTTTTCAACCCTACAAAACTATAATTAAAATACTATAAAGGAAAGTACTTGCCACTATGTAGCACTTGTTAATTATTTATTTTATTGAACAATATTTAGTTACAAAAGAAATATACAATTAATTATTATTATTATTTTTTTTATGGGTGATTATCAAACATTTCTTTGACAATCTTTCAAATGAATTTTACTTTATTTGCTATCATTTCAATAAAGTAAGTCAATGAATGGTGGAATTTTAACTAGCAAATGCATTATAATAACAACTAGTAAAAAGGGTTATTAGGTTAACCTTCCTGGTTCTTGTATTCCTAAGATGGCTCTGCAACAGTCGAGCAGGAAAAGGAGCGGGGCTCCAAATTTGAATTCTCTTGGCATTGAGGATGGCAATGGCTCTGATTTAGATGAAGATGACATGGTCCTCTGGTTTGTTGAACTTGTATATGTTTCTCTGGAGTGTTCTGCGTGCCTCTTCCACTCCATTCCTCATTTTGGGACACTTTTTGGCTCCCTTGTGGGGTGTTGATTTTGGCTAGAGGTGCAGTGTGAAGGTGCGTTGTTCTCCATGCGCTTTGGTCGTCCTCTGCTCTCTATTTCCTTTATTCTCTATGCGTTTGGGTGTTCTATGAGGGAACACCTCTGTTTCCTCTATTCCTCATGGGCATTGGAGATTCTGTTTGTTGAGGCTAGTAGATCTGCTGTTCCCACTCTCTGCATGGTGCTGGGTCTAGGTGCGTGGTTTCTCTGGTGTGCTATTGATGCCAGATATGATGATATTGGTCATTTTTCTTTGTTGCTTGATGGTGGGGAATGGTCATACTAGCCTCCTCTTCATGGGATTGGTGAGGGCTCGAGTGTTGTCGAGTTCTCCCTATTGTTTGGTTGGTTCATGTCTTCTGCTTGCTGGTTGTTGCTTTGCAATGGTGTTTGGAGGCATATCTTAGGGATCTCTCCTTTCGATGGTGTCTGGTGGATTTTTTTGGAGGGGTGGCTGGGTGAAAGTTTTACTTCCTTCCCCACACCCACTACTATTCATTGCCTTGTCTATAAGATGGTGGTCTTGTCACCATCTTGACTCGGTCTTTGTTGTGGCTTCCTTTAGTGGATTTTCTTGTGATCAACTACATTTATTGGTGCCTTATGGTCTCAGGACTTCTCTATGGTGGGGTCTTGTGGTTTTGATGAGGGAGGTGTTGGTGGTCCTTGTTCTATTTGGACTCACTGATTGTTGGTTTTTTCTTGCGATGGCTTTGTTTTGCTGCAAAAAGGGTGTTGTCCTTGGTTCATTTTTTAAAGATGATGACGTCTATTTGTTGGTAGTCTGGTGGCTTTTCGGCATTTATGGTGGGTGTTGAGGCTCTTCTGGAGGAAAGTTACTATGCTTCTTTCATCGGTCGAGCTAAATGGTATGGGTTGGAAGAATCCTTTATGGATTGTTGTGGGTTGGTGGGATGTGGGGGCTCCCCTGGCTTGTGGGTTATCCCTTGTGGTGGATGTAACGGTTCTTGTGATTGAAGCTACTTTGTGGCGGTCGTTTCTGGGTTTGCTGAAGGGTGGTATTGTAACTTTTTCTTCAGGTGTGGTGGCTTCCTCCTTGTTTCTACACCTTTATCCTCTTGAGATGGATTCTGCTTCTATCGAGGTGAAGATGGGTGTTGTGGGTCTAGTTGGATGCTTCCTTTCCTAGTTTTCTCTTTTGCTATCCCTTTTGAGGTGGGATCTAATCCTATGGAGGTGGAGTATTGGGCTGTTAGAGATCTATGGGAATGTTGGGAAAAGTTTTCATATGATCCTCTCTGTTAGAGGGGAGCTCTCTCCTTTAGAGGCAGAGGTTGAGTTGGCTTCCTGGTTTGGCTTGTGTGTGATGGAGGGCTTGAAGTTGAGTTTTACGTTAGGCTCAGGTTGGTCTATCTTGAGTGGAAGGTCTACTGTAGGTCCGCTGTCACAGAAGGTTTGTGGCCTTTTGTTTGGAAGGTCTGTTATTGTCCTACTGCTGTAGGGTATTAATTATATTTATTCGATTGCTCTTGGTTTTCATGCCAAGAATGGGCTTTATGTTTGTTGTTGGCTTGGATTGTTCTTGGTCCTTGGTGTCCTGTTACTCCTGGTCTTCTGTGACCAAGACTTGGTTGTTATTATTCTATGGGTTTGCTGTGTTTCTACTATTAATGGCCTGTAGGGCCTTGTTCTAGTGGGTCTGCACCCTTGTCTTGTTGGTGTGGTTTCTGTTGTTGATGGCTCGTAGGGCCTTGTTCTAAGGGCTTGCACCCTTGTTTTGCTGCTCTTCTCGTTATCTTGGTTGTTGGTCCACAGGGCCTTCTTCTAAAGGGATGGCACCCTTATTTGTCGCTTTTAATTTCAAAAACAACTAGTAAAAGGAGAAATAATTAACATGGTATATGAGAAGAAGTTAATTTCTATCATTGTAGGGCTTAAAGTTGATGGTATTATTGTTATATTTGGAGAATTCTACCTTAAAATATACTTAATTTTAAAAATATTGTATCACATAAAAAATATCGTTTTGAAAAAATAAACCTTGACATTTAAAAGATAATTTGAAATAGAAAACCATCACAAAAAAATTGTGATAGGTATATTCAACAATAAAAATTAAATCCTATCTAGTTAAGGTGATTATATTGAAGTTGAGAATGTTGCTACTTGTAGAAGACCATTGCCAGTTATTCAATGATCCTAAACTGTTATATCGTCTAATTGAATTTTGGTCAAGGTTTTGTGTGTCCTATCTCTAAAATTATGGATGTGAATTTTGGTAGACAAAAACAACCTTTATACTTGTATTTCATTTCTTTAATAATCTTAGCCTTTAATGTTTTCAAGAAATATACAAGTGAAATGAGAAAAAATAAAGTCAAACAATAGATATGTTAGGAAAAGGCTAAAATAAGGTTCTAAGTATTCATCAATATAAATAATTTAATAAAGTTAGATTTTGGTCTCAAGAAGCAAATTTTAAACATGTTTGGATAGTCTAATATTCTAGAAAAACTTCATAAGAAGTTTATGGAATCATAGTTCTAGAGGTTGCATGCAAGTCTACTTTTGTGCCAAACAAGTTTAAAGTTCCCAAATGTCCAAAATAATTTATTTTCACCAATGACATGTGGTTTTAATGCACAATAGTTCCATGCCTATGTTGGATTTAACACTAAAAATCACATATCATATATCATACAAAACTGAGTTTTATGCCATTTGAAATAGTTTTTATGGTGGATTTCATACATTTTTTTTTTGTGTTGGTTCAGGTTTAGATTTGGATGTGAATTTTGAAGTGTTTACTGTTAGGTTTTCATAGAAACACATTAATGGCAACTAGCATATTCTCCAAACTTAGTGGTGTTAGAATAATGATGAATCTACATGTATAACAATTTATCAACAAGATCTAAAGAAACCTTTCATAAATAAGAGATGTAATAAAAAAGTTATATTGCCTAAAAAAAAGTAATTAGAATGACTCATTGACTATGCAATGAAAAGAAATAACCTTGGTATATTAATAAAGGGAAAAATAATTAAAGATGACAAGATTATGTCAAGTGTCTTAATCCTCTGAATTGAGACAAAAAAGGAAAAACAACTTAAGAATAAGAATGAGGTGTGAATAAGTCCCAAAGTCTATTTGGTTAGATAAAGTACCTTGTTCACAACAACACATCCTTTTAAGTGTAACTCAAGGAGGAATTATATTAATGCATAAAAAAGTAAGAAATGGGTCTTAACAACTAGGTTTGATGAGGTACCCATATACAAATAAAAAAATTCACTACCAAATAAAACAAAAAACCTCATGGGAAAAGTACTCTCCAGAAACATGTAAAAACATGAAGGAAGGAGAACTCAAGAATCCCCCAAGATAACTTCCTTCACCCCAAGCATCGATCACAATTAAAGATAGTGAAATGATGCCAAAGGTTAAGTTAAGATGTTTACATCCTATTACTTAGTAGTAAAATATGCTAAGGAAAGATTGTAATGCCCCTGCCATGGAACCCCAGAGGACAACACTTAACTTGACTTAAGAAAGAAACAATTTTTTTTTAATTTCAATCAATTGAAAAAAGGAGTGCACAAAATAATTGTAAATGGGAAACATAGTGTTGGGTTTCAGTTATTTGAATCTCCCTATTTGAATGTAAAGGTTTGTCTTGTGGTGGGTTGCTTGCTTCTTAACAGCCATGGTTTTGCAACATGGAATGTTACAAAATAGTATGAATGTCTTCCAAATCACATATTCATTGTTGTGTTTAGATTTCAATTGATTGAAAAGATAAAGTGCACAAAATAATTGTGAATTGGAAACACAGTGTTGGGTTTCAGTTATTTGAATCTTCTTGTTGAAATGTAAAGGGTTGTCTCATGGTGGGCTGCTTGCTTCTTAACACCCATGGTTTTACAACATGGAATGCTATAAAATAGTATGAATGTCTTGAAAATCACACATTCCATTGTTGTGTTTAAATTTTGCACCATTGAAAGAAAAAAGTGCACAAAATAATTGTAGTTGGGAAAACACAGTGTTGGGTTTCAGTTATTTGAGTCTCCCTGTTCAAATGTAAAGGATTGTTTCACGGTTGGTTGCTTGCTTCTTAACACCCACGGTTTTTCAACATGGCATGTTACAAAACATGTTAAATGTGTTCAAAATCACACATTCCATTGTTGTGTTGAACTTTTGGATGATTGAAAAAATAAAGTGCAAAAAATAATAGTGAATTGGAAAACACAGTGTTGGATTTCAGTTATTTGAATGTCCTTGTTTAAATGTAAATGGTTGTCTCATGGTGGGTTTCTTGTTTGTTAACACCCATAGTTTTGCGACATGGAATGTTAGAAGACAGTATGAATTTTCTTCCAAATCACACATTACATTGTTGTGTTTAAATTTCAGTCGATTGAAAAAAAAAGTGTAGAAAAAAATTGTAAATTGGAAACACATTGTTGGGTTTTAGTTATTTCAATCTCCCTGTTTAAATGTAAAGGGTTGTCTCGTGGTGGGTTGCTTCATTCTTAACACCCAAGGTTTTGGAACATGGAATGTTACAAGATAGTATGGATGTCTTCAAAATCATACATTCCATTGTTGTGTTTAACTTTCACTCGATTGAAAAAAAAAGTGCAGAAAATAATTGTAAATGGGAAACATAGTGTTGGGTTTCAGTTCTTTGAATTTCCCTATTTAAATGTAAAGGGTTGTCTCATGCTGGGTTGCTTGCTTCTTAGCACCCACGGTTTTGCAACATGAAATGTTACAGTTTTTTTTGAATGTCTTCCAAATCACACATTCCATTGCTGTGTTTAAATTTGAGTTGATTGAAAAAAAAAGTGCACAAAATAATTGTAAATGGGAGAACACAGTGTCCAATTTTAGTTATTTGAATCTCCCTATTCAAATGTAAAGGGTTGTCTCATGGTGGTTTTCTTGCTTCTTAACACCCACAGTTTTGCAACATGGCATATTATAAAACAGTATAAATGTGATGAAAATCACATATTCCATTGTTCTTTTTAAATTTTGTATGATTGAAAAAAAGTGTAGAAAATAATTGTAATTGGGAAAACATGGTGTTGGGTTTTAGTTATTTGAATCTCCCTATGTAAATGTAAAGAGTTGTCTTATGGTGGATTGCTTGCTTCTTAACACCCACGGTTTTGCAACATGCACTGTTACAAAATAGTATTAAAGTCTTCCAAATCACACCTTGCACTATTGTGTTTTTATTTCAGTTGATTGAAAAAAAAGTGCACAAAATAATTGTGATTTAGAAAACACAGTATTGGGTATCAATTATGTGAATCTCCTTGTTTAAATGTGAAGGGTCGTGTCATGGTGGGTTGCTTGGTTCTTAACACCTACGGTTTTGCAACACAGATTGTTACAAAACCATATGAATGTCTTGAAAATCACACATTCCACTGTCATGTTTAAATTTCACTTGATTGAAAAAAAAAGTGCAAAAAATAATTGTAAATGAGAAACATAGTGTTGGGTTTCAGTGATTTGAATCTCCCTATTTAAATGTAAAGGGTTGTCTCATGGTGGGTTGCTTGCTTCTTAACACCCACGGTTACGCAACATGGAATGTTACAAAATAGTATTAATGTCTTCCAAATCGCACATTCCATTGTTGTGTTTAAATTTCAGTCAATTGAAAAAAAATGTGTACAAAATAATTGTAAATGTGAAAACACAGTGTTGAGTTTCAATTATTTGAATCTCCCTCTTCAAATATAAAGGGTTGTCTCATGGTGGGTTTCTTGCTACTTAACACCCACAATTTTGTAACATGGAATGTTACAAAATAGAATGAATGTCTTCCAAATCACACATTCAATTGTTGTGTTTTAATTTTGCATCATTGAAAAAAATAGTTGCACAAAATAATTGCAATTGGGAAAGCACAGTGTTGGGTTTTAGTTATTTGAATCTCCCTGTTCAAGTGTAGAGGGTTTTGTCATGGTGGGTTGCTTGATTTTGAACACCTATGGTTTTGCAACATGGAATGTTACAAGATAGTATGAATGTCCTCAAAATGACACATTCCATTGTTGTGTTTAAATTTCACACCACTGAAAAAAAAAGTGCTGAAAACAATTGTGAATGGGAAACACAGTGTTGGGTTTCATTTATTTGAATCTCCTTGTTTAAATCTCAAGGGTCGTGTCATGGTGGGTTGCTTGCTTCATAACACATATGGTTTTGCAACATGGAATGTTACAAAACTGTATGAATGTCTTTAAAATCACGCATTCCATTGTTGTGTTTAAATTTCACTGGATTGAAAAAAAAGGTGCACAAAATAATTGTAAATGGGAAACACAGTGTTCGGTTTCAGTAATTTGAATCTTTGTGTTTAAATGTAAAGGGTTGTCTCATGCTGGGTTGCTTGCTTCTTAACACCTGTGGTTTTCCAACTTCGAATGTTACAAAACTATATGAATGTCTTCCAAATCACACATTCCATTGTTGTGTTTTAATTTTGCACCATAAAAAAAAGGTTGCACAAAATAATTGCAATTGGGAAAACACAATATTGGGTTTGAGTTATTTGAATCTCCTTGTTTAAATGTAAAGGGTTGTCTCATGGTGGGTGGCTTGATTCTTAAGACCCATGGTTTTGCAACATGGAATGTTACAAGATAGTATGAATGTCTTCAAAATCATACATTCCATTGTTGTGTTGAACTTTTGCATGATTGAAAAAATCAAGTGTGAAAAATAATTGTGATTTGGAAAACACAGTGTTGGGTTTCAGTTATTTGAATATCCTTGTTTAAATTTCAAGGGTCATGCCATTGTGGGTTGTTTGCTTCTTATCACCTACAGTTTTGCAACATGGAGTGTTACAAGACAGTATGAATGTCTTTAAAATCACACATTCCATTGTTGTGTTTTAATTTCACTAGATCAAAAAAAAAGTGCATAAAATAATTGTAAATGGGAAACAGAGTGTTGGGTTTCAGTTATTTGAATCTCCTTGTTTAAGTTATGAATGTCTTCGAAATCACACATTCCATTATTGTGTTTAACTTTGACATGATTGAAAAAATCAAGTGGAAGAAATAATTGTGATTTGGAAAACATAGTGTTGGGTTTCAGTTATTTGAATCTCCTTGTTGAAATGTAAATGGTTGTCACATGGTGGGTTGCTTGCTTCTTAACACCTACGGTTTTGGAACATGGAATGCTAGAAAAACATATGAATGTCTTTGAAATCACACATTCCATTGTTGTGTTTGAATTTCACGTGCTTGAAAGAAAAGTGCACAAAATAATTGTGATTTGAAAACACAGTGTTGGGTTGCAGTTATTTGAATCTCCTTTTTTAAATGTGAAGGGTTGTATGATGGTGGGTTGCTTGCTTCTTAACACCCACAATTTTTCAACATGGAATGCTACAAAATTTTATGAATATCTTCCAAATCACACATTTCATTGTTGTGTTTAAATCTTGTACCATTGAAAAAAAAGGTTGCACAAAATAATTGCAATTGGGAAAACACAGTATTGGGTTTCAATTATTTGAATCTCCCTGTTCAAATGTAAAGGGTTGTCTCATGGTGGGTGGCTTGATTCTTAACACCCACGGTTTTGCAACATGGAATATTACAACACAGTATGAATGTCTTCCAAATCACAAATTCCATTGTTGTGTTTTAATTTTTGCATGATTGTAAAAATAGTGTACAAAATATTTGTAATTTGGAAAACACAGTGTTGAGTTTCAGCTATAAGTACATTTTATTTGTACATTTGGAGCAACTACTTCCTTATCAGCCCTTAGGATAGTAGCATCCATTTTTTTGATAGAGTTTTGAATGTCTTCAATACTTGTCTATATCTTTTCAACCGCTCTTTGGTTAGCTTGGAGAGTGTCTTTCTCATTAGAGAATGCAAAGGTTTTCTGATTGATAAGTTGTTTACAAAACTTGTCTACCATTTCACACATGGCTTTCATTTCTCCAGGAAACTGTTTCTCTTTTTTTGGAATGAAATCCTTTTCTTGTTTACACAATACAAATGTAATGAAAGGAACATCTTCAAAATATAAAACAAGTCACAACTAGACTAGAAATTGCGTTTGAACTTTCTCTAATTAATAAACTATAGGCATGTTGGAAAACACTGTGGGTTGTACTTTCGATATGTTTGCTTGCTGTAAGCTGAAGGGTAGAATTTTTTACTTTTGTGCTTGATGTTCTTTTGCTAGTCGGGTTTAGTTTTATGTTCACAGATGTTTGACTTCATTGACTAATTTTTTTATCGCTAGATGCAATGATCATGTTTTTTTCTTTTCACATTGTTGGCAGCCATAGAAGTAATTACATGTTATTATTCACGTTAGGCTTATAGGCTACATAAAAAGTTACAGGTTGGAATTCCCATTCTGTTGTTCAACCTGCACTTTTTTAGTTCATGCATTGTCATATACGCTTTTGTGGGTCATGTTAACTCACCCCGTATGGAAGGGTCAATATCACAACATGCCTGCTTATGTAAAACAGGTTTGTACACCCCATATACTATGATGTCTTATTCTTCTTTCATGTGAGGTTGTGATTTTACATGTGGTCTTTATGTTCACTTCGAGGTTCCAGTAGACACTCTATTTTCCAACATTCATTGGTTGACATCATGGTTGATAGGAAAATTTGCACATGTATGACTTTCTTGATTCACTCCATTATTTATTCATGATTTTGTCAACAGATGCAATTTTTTTTTATTCTTTTGGCATTGCTGGCACCAATGGATGCACATTTATTTACATAGAATTTTCTAAAAGGTTTTGGTTACCATCTAACCTTTCCTCTCCATTAACACATACACATGCACCACAACTAAGGTATCTTCCCTAAAACATCTATTCTTGGAACTGTATAATTTATTACATAGTGTTATGTACATTACACTCATATGCCACATACAAAGTTGCAAGTTGAAACCACTCATTGTGTGGTTCAACCTTCACTTTCTTTTTTCATGAATTTCTAGATGCACCTTTGTTGCACATGTTAAGACCCCCTAAACAGAAGGTTGAATATCACAACATGCCTCGTCAAGTAAGAGAGGTTTGTACACCCCATATTCTCTAAAATATTTGTTATATTTACATGCGGGGTTGCAATATTTATGTCAGCGTGGAGGTTAATCTACATGATGTGTTTTCCAACTTGCATTCGCTTACATCATGGTTGATAGAAAATTTTACACCTTTATACCTTTCCTCATACACTCCATTACTGATTCATCTTTTTCCCAACAGATGCAAGAAACATGTTATCATTTTGGCGTTGCTTGCAACAATGGATGTACTTATTCTTTTTACATATAAGGTTGTCATCAAAGGTTTTGTTTGCCCTCTAGCCCTTCCTCTCCTTTAACACTTACACACGCAACACAACCAACGTATATTCCCATGATAATACATCTGTTGTTGCCATTGTATAAATAATTACATCTTGTCATGCATGTTACACTCCTATGCCACATACGAAAGAGTTCTACGTTGAACCACTGAACGTGTGGTTCAACCTTCACTTGTTTATTTTGTTAATTGCTAGAAGTGCTTTTGTTCCTCATGTTAAGTCATGCAAAATGGAAGGTTGAATATCACAACATTCTTCCTCATGTAAAAGAGGTTTGTACACCCCATATTCTCTAAAATCTTTGTTATATTTAGATGCGGGGTTGCCGTCTTCATGTCAGCATGGAGGTTCATTTACACAGTGTGTTTTCCAACCTGCATTCGCTTACATCATGGTTCATAATTTTTTTTTACACATTTATACCTTTCCTCATACACTCCATTACTGATTCATATTTTTTTCAATAGATGCAAGAAACATGTTATGATTTTCGTGTTGCTCGCAACAATGGATGCACTTATTCTTTTTACATACAAGGTTGTCATCAAAGGTTTTGCTTTCCCTCTAACCCTTCCTCTCCTTTAACACTTACACACGTAGCATAACCAACGTATCTTCCCACGGTAATACATTTGTTTTTGCTATTGTATAAGTAATTACAATTTGTGATGCATGTTACACTCCTACTCCACATATGAAGTTCTAGGTTGAACCACTGATCGTGTGGTTCAACCTTCACTTGTTTATTTTTTTAATTGGTAGATGTGCTTTTTCTCCTCATGTTAAGTCATTACCAAATGGAAGGTTGAATATCACAACATGCCTCCTTAGGTAAAAGACGTTTGTACACCCCATACTCTCTGAAATCTTTGTTATATTTACTTGTGGGGTTGTGGTCTTTATGTTAGTGTGCATACTCATCTATACGCTGTGTTTTCCAACCTGCAATCACTTACATCATGGTTCATAGAAAATTTTGTAGTTTTATGCCTTTCCTCATACTCTCCATTATTGATTTTTTTTTTCAATAGATGCAAGAAACGTGTTATCATTTTGGCATTGCTCACAACAATGGATGGACTTTTTTTATTTTCTCTTCCATACCAGGATGTCATCAAAGGTTTTGCTTGCCAGTTTTTGTTTTCCTTGTCTATGTCCACCTATACTTTAAGATGGATTGTCTGATTTCTAGCATGCGTTTGTGTTATATTTTATGCGTAGCTTGATTGAATCTATCACCTTTAATTTTCATCGGTTGAAGCTAGAAACCTCATATTGGTTTCACGCGGGTGACAACTATGCAAGCACATTTTATCTATGTTTAATGAATGGTTTATTTCTTTTTGTTCACACAATCCACACTAATGTTAAATATTCATCCAATTTTGTCATTTCCTAGAATGGGGAGAGGTTTGAAATGGAAGAAGTAAGATGAATTGCAGGTGCAAGATGTACAAAATGGAGGCTCTCCTTTTTCATCTTTCTATTTGGAATGGGTTGATATTTCCATCAACAAGGATAAGGTCCCTGACCTTGTTGCAACAATTCCTCTTACGAGACTTGATCATTTCATTCCTAGTGAAATGTCCGTTGAAGGTTTCGAAACCAAATTTGTGTACAAGAAAACAAGAGAACCTACTGCCTCCTATCCCATTGATGACAAAACTTATGGCAAAATAATTTCATATCAAAGGTTTGTATCTTTCAACATTCATTTCTATGGTTGAATGATATTTTACTCTCCTTGGTTTAACATGATCAGATGATCCATTTCTCGTAGCTACTAGTGTCAATATGGTCCTCAAGACAATAGAGGCCAGCCTCCACCAGAGAAGAAACCACATAAGACATTTATACAAATGCGAGGTTGTCAATACCACTTCATGGTGAAGGTTATGAATGGAAAACTTGATGTTGCCTATATTATCTACAAAGAAATGTTCCACGTTGATAAAAATGGTAAATTTTTCCATGCCATTCACGACACAAGTGGAGAGAAGCGTTCTATGTTTTTTTGCTAATCTATCCGCAGAGTGCAAAAGCTATATTGAAAGGATTTTGCTCATGGGCATCACAACGATCTTGTTTTATGTGGCATGATGTCCAAGAGAGATCAATTCCTTACAAGAAAGAATGTAATGAATGCCTGGTGAAAGGTGTGTTCTACTAACACATAGAAACACAAAGTCGATTCGACAAGTATCCTAATGTGGAGTGCACAGGACTTTGACAACTTCTTCTACTTTCAACGGCTTGATGGGAACAATACACCTTTTGTTATCAGGGTTCAGACTCTGTGGATGTTGGATAGGATGGCTAGCTACTCACACAATTTAGTCATATCGATGGATTCCATGTTTGCAACTAAAAAATATGTGGTGAGGCCTTACAAACATTTACAAATAGTTCTTCATGTTTTCAATGATCTTACTAGCTGTAAACTTCACAATGCTCACATTGAGTTGTTCTGTCTATAGTATCCATTGTATATTGTTCTTATTTTTGATGAGCAACAAAGTGGTATGCTCATTGCATGGGTAGTCTCCTCACGAAACAAGATTGAGGACATCTCTGCATGGCTAGGCATATTGCACGACCGTGGAAGAAGAGCCAGGCCCGATTGGTGAATCAATGTATTTTTGACCGATGATGCGACTATAGAAATCCAAGCCATATAGTATGTGCATCCCTTTCTTCATTTGTGTACCTTTCTCATTTTCTATTCATTTTCAATGCCACTTTCTCATGTAGTCGAGCAGTAAACAATGTCGTTTCTATTGTCTATTAGGGTTGTCTTTCAATGTCATGTGCTTCTATGCCTCTGGCATGTCAAAAGGGCTTGGCTAAAGAATGTATATAAGTATGCAGCCAAGGAAAGGGCAATGGACATCTTTCGCAGTCTTGGCACGATCATGATGGAAATCAGTGACACCAAAGATTGCGTCACTTAGCTATTGAACTCTTTCTTTTAGGAGTTCAATGAGCAACCCTGATTCTTAGAGTACTTCAACAAGGCATGGTGGGAAGGAGAAGGTTGAATTTGTTAGTTGACAATTTTCGTCACCTCGTAGGATTCACACCATTCAAATTCTTTGATGTCACCTCTAATACATTGTGGTTTACTTGACTATTGGATTTTTTAATTTTTCGCAGGCATTTGGGCAAAAAATTGTAGACTATTCCCACATGCCAGCCATGATACGAATGTAGCCATTGAGTCGTACCATTGCACACTCAAAACTTGGTACTTGTGTGATCGTTCAAAAAAATGCAATAGGAGAATGGACTATTTGTATTACTCACTTTTGTAGAAAATGGAACCATTCTATAGGAAAAAGGAAAAGTTGCAGCATTATGGTTTTTTGATGAACCAAAAGTGTTTAAATATGAGATCTAGTGTGGAGCAGGAAAAAGGAAATTCTAGATGATGACTATATTCCTGAAGAAACAGATCTTGGATAGTACTGGGTGAAAAGTCAATGTAGGTCAATGCACTACGTTGTTTCAAAATTTGGGAAGCACCTTTTTGTTTGTGACTACCCTTGGAGTTTGTAGGGGAACACTTGCAAACATGTCCTCAAGGTTGGTGACTTGATTAAAAGATCATCTGCCATTGAAAGGGTGGTCCACGGTAAGTGAATTTCAATTCAAATTGCATTACTTTATGGGAGTCATTTGTGTTTTGCATTTTCTACTATCTAATACAAATTTATTTTGTGTCGTCATTTAGATGGGGGTGGTCAACCAATTCATGCAGGGATAGATTTGAATGAGACATTGTCATAGGGGGTCATAGAGGAAAACAATCCTAATGATCTAACCCCTATGCAAGCTCCTTCTGACTCATGTATATGATGAACATGTGGTGACAATGTCTCTTTGGAATGACACAAACGAACTCTTGAACAAAGTAATCAGATGCATTTCTGTTTGATTCATTTTGGATCCTGATCAAGCTGAAACTACCATTGTTCACATGCATCCATGGTTTAGTGCAAGTAGGGTTCGTCGTCGACGTCCAACCTAATGTACGAAGCATTATGCATAACAGTTAGATCACCGAACCCCTCTGGATGACTCCTTTTCGTTGTCCGAGAACAGTAGTTTGAATATGAATGTCAATATGCAATGTGAGACTTCAGGCACAACTGCTATGGATGTGGCAGAGGATACAACATCTAATATGAGTGACTATGTGAAAACCCATTTCAATTTATATATTGTAATAGGAAATGCTATTGCAGATTTCTTTTTTCCAATATGTGCTTGTACCATGTCATAAACTTTCTAATTTCTTTTCTGGCTTTTTTTGTTCACTTCAACATTCCAATCTGGGGAAAGGAGTCCTCACCGATGACTGTCTTTTGCGAGTGTAAACCAAATGGAAGGTATGGTTCGAATTTAATAACTTTGCTTATGTAAGTCCAATTTTTGGTATGACGTTATGCAATACCATGCTTCCTGATAAAAAATTGGCTATGGTGACAAGTTGATGTTGGCCAATGTGCCTTCACTCTGCTACTTCTTCAAGTCTTACTAAGGATTGCACAAGCATAGTTCAATTAACCTTTATCTGTAGGTAAGAATATTTGTTTTGTTTACTTAGTTCAGTGGGTGGGAAATCCATTCGAGGTATTTAGAAGAGGTTGAATGAAATTTAGAAGTGTAAAGAGCAAGAATTTCAAAATTTTCCTGTGAACCCTTAACAAGGGGTTTTGAGAGTCTTGTGAGGTTTTAGACCCCCATCCCACCGATGTAGGTTTAGAGGAATGGTGGGATGGATTGTAATGGGAGTAATTTAAGAAGTGTATCTGTTGAATCATGTAGTGGAAGTGAACCATTCAATGTTTGCTTGCTGATCTTTAGAAAATACAGAAGTTTTGCAATGAAAAAGGATGTGTACAAGTTGGTAATTGAGGAAAGTGCATTCAATGGGGTTGAAACTTTGTTCCTAAAGCATGGGTAGACATTTCTAAACATGTTTCATATGGTGGAAAAGCATGGGAAGGTTTGGAATACAGTATTCTATTAAACCGTCATTTGTTAGAGCTTTTGTTGTTAAGCCTCTTCAAACACTCTTCAAACATGACTAATTAAGCCTACAAAAACTTAATCTTACCTTAAAATTTTCTGCCACAAGACAAGAAGGTGAACTTGAAAACATTGTGTTTCTTACAGTCTGTAGAAAATAAAATGTGAGCACAACCCACTGTGTTTTCCATCCTAAAACTGTGATGTGCATTTTGTGTTCGTAACATATGAAAAGATATTGAAATGGAGTGTTTTCCATAAAGTAAGGGTTGTCATAAAACAAGAAGGTGAACTTCAAAATATTGTTCTGTTACAGTCTGCATAAAATCAGAAGTGACTCACATGCCAGTGTGTTTTCCACCATAAAGTTGTTATGTGCATTTTTTGTTCGAAACATATGAACATATATTCAAATGGAATGTTTGGTGAAAGTAAGGGTTTCCATAAAAGAAGAAGGTGAACTTGAAAACATTGTTTTGTTACGGTTTGCATAAAATAGGAAGTGAGTCATAAGCCACTGTATTTTCCATCATGCAACTGTTATGTGCATTTTCTGTTGGAAATCTATGAACAGATAGTCAAATGGAATGTTTGCTGAAAGTAAGGGTTGTCATGTATGAGCATCTTGTTTTTATAAACTATTTCATGTGTTTCTAATTAGATAATGTTGTTGTATGTGCGAAATTTTTGTTCTCTTTCCTTTCAGGCATTGTTCTTCTTGCTGTTCGACTGGTGCATTGCAATATGCCCATTGGACATACTACATGTGCTACCTTATTCAGTTTGAAACAATAGGTACAATCTCTTTAGTGCTAACATTATCTATATCTTCCACTATCCTCGCTTATTTTTCACTGTTTCCATTGCATTGACAATGTCTTTCTAATTAGAGAATGCAGGTGTACCTTCTAAAAAAGTTGTTTTGTGTTTCATTTCAGGAATTTTAGTACCTCCTACTACAGTTCTATAGAATATGTCCTACAGTCCTCAAGCATGGGTGGCTAGTTGGTTGACCAACTACCACTCGTATCTGTCATGCAATATTCTTGTTTGAATTGAGGAATTGAGCCTCCCATATAGGTTGCGGGAAAAGATGTTAAGGAGAATTAATTGAAAAGGGCCAAACCGCATAGATTTGTACTATGAAAATTATGCTCACTTCTTGAACAAATTCTTTGGTATATGGGCACATATGGGCATGAAAGTTCAATATTACAATCTACAAATAGAGATTGTCAATTTATGTGATTGGCCAATGTCTCTTTACCGAGAAATTTGAGACCTTTTCCTAGCTAGATGCATCTGGAAGGTGTGCATTAGACCAATAGTTATCATACACAAGAAGAATCTTACGGACCAACTGAGCATGAGGTTTATGAGATTCCTCAAGGGGGAATCTCTAATTAGTAATCACATAGGTCCTGTGGAGGAATTGTTGCTAGCTGTGTTCAAATTCGACCACATTGTTAGGTTTGAGATCCACCATGTTAGGCCCTCCTTCAGGCTGCTACATGAGAATTATGGGGTGTCAAATCCACCTTGACAATCAGAGTGCATAAAATGCTTCTGGATGTTGAGAATGCAAAGATTATACCTATTCAGAAATGGTTGACATAGTTCTTAGTGTTAGCAGTATTAAATGTGGATTGTAATTTTCTTCAGATTCTAAAATATTGACTCAATTTTTTTTTACATTTCAATGTATGATGCGAGTTGTTCTTATAAAATTTGAAGGTGAACTTGAATACATTGTTTTGTTAGAGTCTACATAACAGACACTGTTGTCTTTCAAGAATAATTGAGAATCAAGGGACAACCCTCTGTGTTTTCCATTATGTAACTTTTCTTGTGTATTTTGTCTTCGAAACGTATAAGGATATTGAAATGGAATGTTTGCTGCAAGTAATGGGTTGTTAGAAAATATGAAAGTGAAATTTAATACACTATTTTGTTATAGTCTGCATAACAAAAACTGTTCTCTTAGAAGAATATTTTAGAGGTGAGGGACAACCGAAGAATATTTTCGAGGTGAGGGACAACCCTTTGTGTTTTCCATTCTGCAACTTTGTTTTTTGCATAGTGTGTTCCAAACATATAAGGAAATTGAAATGGAATGTTTGGTGCAAGTAATGGTTGTAATAAAATATGAAGGTGAACTTAAATACACTATCTTGTTGCACTCTGCATAATAGAAAGTGTTGTTTTTGATGCAATAGTGAAAAAATGAATGACGTACTCCGCTTTTCAGTTATTTTCCTGCATTTTTTGTGTTTGAGGCCATTGTACAACCATTTTCTAGGGATAAATCATCTCCTCCTCCATTGTAAATGATATCCCTATGAGTCTTCTTTATGATTGATTTGGTTTCATATAAATTTATTTACAATTCTCAAAGATATTGAAGTTTTTCTCCAGGCGGCTACAACCCTGTGTTAGGGTTAACATTGTATAATAAAAATTGTGTTTGTCAGATTTACACCATTGGAATCTCCTAAAAATTGGTGAGAGGAATGTTTGATGAGTATTCTAAATGATGTGAAGGTTGAAGATTGTGGTAAGGTGGTTTTGGGCAGTTATCATGAAGCCCAAGGTCTAGAAAATGCGTAAAATTTGTAAATGACTCTTTACATTGGTGAGTTGATGAGTGTTGTTTCTGGAATATGAGTCGTTGTTGTGTAATTTTGTTTTGGAAAGGTTTTTGGGCATAGTTGAATCCATTCCAAGATAGGGATTCGTGAATTTACGAGTATTTGGAGACCATTTATTGACTGTCCTATCAGGACATAGTTTTCAAAAGGTGTAGATTGAACAGTATTTGGAGTGTCTGGAATTTCCTTCCTTGAAAGGCTAAAAATATATTGAAGAGTCATTCAAATAGAGTACTTTACATGCCATGGAACTAAGTTAAGAGTGTAAGAGAGTTTTTTTTGTTGTTTGTCAAATTGAATGATTAAAGGAAGCCTAATTAGGCTGGTTAAGGACACTCTATTTTGAAAGTTCACATATCGAGATGTTTAAGTTGGGGATAGCTTTCTGTCAGTCGTTTGTTGTTGGTTAAAGTGTTTTGAGGAATCTGCTAGAGGTTTTTGGGCTTGGTTTTCAGTTTGGGTATTTTCAAACAAGGGTTTTTTGAAGGAGAGTTGCCTGAAAGGTGGAGTTTTCCAGTTTAGCGATTTGAGTTGTTTGCAATAGCATAGCAAGTTGAGTTGTTTGACCCTTGCATTGGCATCAAAAATTTCCTACAAGAAAAGGATTTTATAAAAATATGAAGGTGAACTTCAATACATTGTGTTCTTTCAGTGTGCATAATAGTAACTACTGTCTTTCAACGAGATTTGAAAAGTGAGGGACAACGCTCTGTGTTTTCCATCCTGCAACTTTTTTTTTGTGCATCTTGTGTTCTGAATGTGTAACGATATTGAAATGGAATGTTTGGTGCAAGTATGGGTTATCATAAAATATGAAGGTGAACTTCAATTCATTCTCTTCTTATGGTGTGCATAACACCAACTGTTGTCTTTGAACAAGATATCAAAATTGTGGGACAACCTTGTGTGTTTTCCATCCTGAAACTTTTTTTTGTGCATCTTCTGTTCCGAATGTATAATGATATTGAAATGGAATGTTTGCTGCAAGTAAGGGTTTTTATAAAATATGAAGGTGAACTTCAATACATTTTCTTCTTATAGTGTGCATAACACCAACTGTTGTCTTTGAACAAGATAACAAAATTGTGGGACAACCCTGTGTGTTTTCCATCATGCAACCTTTTTTTGTGCATCTTGTCTTCCAAAGGTATAACGATATTCAAAGGGAATGTTTGCTGCAAGTAAGGGTTGTTATAAAATATGAAGGTGAACTTCAATACACTGTGTTGTTACAGTCTGCATAATAGATAGTGTTGTCTTTCAAGAAGAGTTGGGAAGCCCTCTGTGTTTTCCATCCTGCAATTTTTTTTTATTTTTGTGTAGAACGTTTGTTGCAAGCAAGGGAAGTTATAGAATATGAAGGTGAACGTCAATACATTGTGTTCTTATGGTGTGGATAACAATAAGTGTTGTCTCTCACCAAGATTTGAAAAGTGACGGACAACCCTCTATTTTTTCCATCTTGGAACTAGTTTTTGTGGATCTTGTGTTTGGAATGTATAACGATATTGAAATGGAATGTTTGCTGCAATTAAGGGTGGTTATAAAATATGAAGGTGAACTTCAATACACTGTGTTCTTATAGTCTGCATAACAATAAGTTTTGTCTTTCAAGAATAATTGACAAGTGAGGGACAACCCTGTGTGTTTTCCATCCTACAATAGTTATGTAGAATTTGTGTTCGAAACATATGAACATATAGTGAACAAGAGTGTTTTGCTGAAAGTAAGGGGTGTCATAAAACAAGAAAGTGAACTTGAAAAAATTCTTTTGTTATAGTGGAAAAAATAAGAAGTGAGGCACAACCCATTATTTTTTCCATGATGCAACTGTTATGTAAATGTTGTGTTCCAAACATATGAGCAGATATTGAAAAAGAGTGTTTTTCTGAAAGTAAGGGTTGTCAACAAACAAAAAGGTGAACTTAAAAACATTCATTTCTTATAGCCTGCATAAAATAAGAGTGAGGCACAACCCACTGTGTTTTCCATGATCAATGCAACTGATATGTGAATTTTGTTTTTGAAGTGTATGAAGAGATATTGAAATGGAATATTTAATGAAACTAAGGGTTGTTAAAATTTTTACATGGCAACAAAAAGTGTCATGAAATCTGCAAGAACATAGTCTTATATTTTATTTAATTAAGAGTAGTAAACGCTTTTGACCCAGAGCTATGAACCGGTGAGGTCACAAACGGGGGACCTCATCCACAATATAAATTGTCAAAAAGGAAACCTCAAAGTGATTGGAGCCTTCATGGGAAGATTCACAATACAACTTAACAATCACACAATGGCACTCTTGGCAAAAGAATGTAGTCTTCAAATATACCAAAGTACTGTAATTCCACACGATAATTGATAAAAAAATATAGGATCAGAGATAATGTAATTCCACACCATAATTGTTCAATAATTAAATCATCAAAGATAATGTAATTCGACACCTTAATTGTTCAATAATTACATGATCAAAGACATTCAAATGTGCTTACATTTGTAAGTAAGATGACATACATAAGTAAGTTTTCGTAACGAAGTAACTGACATAGGACAGTGTGTTTTCCAACACTGCAAGGAATGGAAGCATTTTATTTGTTCCCATCACATGGAAAAAGGAAATTCCATTTTTACTCAACTGGTCAACTAGTTATCAAATTTGAAAGTGGACTTGATTACATTTTTTTAGCGTATAAAATAAAAAACATTTCATGAAATATGTAAGTGGACTTAAATGCATTTATGGAGCGTCATAAATAATTACTTATCAAAAGGAAATAACTAACAGAGGACAGTGTGTTTTCCAAAACTGCATTTTATTTGTTCCAATCACATGGAAAAGGGATATCTGCCATCTCCACTCTAGCAAAGACTTACTCTAAAAATTCAAAGTGGGATTCATTGAATTATTGGTCATAACGAAAGAAATTCTTATCATAACAAAATAACTGACAAGGGATAGTGTGTTTTTCAAGACTGCAAACACTGTTGGCATTTTATTTGTTCCAATCACATGGAAAAAGGAAATATGCCACATACAGTCAATGAAATACTTGTTCTAAATATTGCAAGTGGACTTCATAACATTCTTGATTGTAACGAAAAAATTGCAGGGCTATGAAAAGTCTGATATGAAATGGATAACAATTATGTGTTCCCATGACATGAAAATAGTATATCTGTTCAACATAATTGTTCAATAATCAAATAAATAGAGAGGCCCATGAAAAGTCTCGTATCAAATGAATAAGAACATACTGTTGAAACATATGAAAATGCTATATCTCTACACCACAATTGTTCAATAATGAACTAATGAAATCCACTATGTAGAATCAATATTCGGAGCCTGTCCCATTAATTCCTACGTTGCCTATTCTTTGCAATCGAGTTCATCCCTACATAAAATATGGCACATTTCTTAGGGTCCTTGTGTATTTTCGGTGGGGTGATTCCAATTCCATGAACCCTTGCAGATGATGAACATGAAAAAATATATTTCTTCATAGGCTGTGCTTTGTCCTTGGCAGGTTTAACACCTTCACCCGATAGCAAACAATTAATCACAATTAACGTATGCATGGAAACAATATAGGTAGTATGATACATATACAACAACATATCATTTATGTGTACCTTTGGATCATAATGCTTCATCTTAGAGAGCTTCCATACCATGAAGCTTCCCACACACTCTTCGACGGTCTTTGCGCTAGGATGTGGAATAGGCACTAAGCGTTCACCAGCAATGGCCTCAACAATGCTGACTCTCACACAATTTTCTGGGTGCTTAAAGCAATGGGTATAAGTGTTTGGCTCGACGACATGTACAATGCGTTTGGCAACCCATTTACGCAGCCTCCAAAGATCAACGTGATCATTGAACTTAAAAGTGATGCCCTTGAAAACTATCATTTGTTCATCCACCAGATTTGGCTACAAGGGAAACGTCATTCACGTGAAGCATAATTCAAGGCACCTTAAAATATTCATAAAGAAATAAGAACAAAATCATGGAAGTGTGTTGGGTCTATTACCAATATAGATAGCACGCAACTGCTCTCCTGGCCCCCATGTCCATATTTATTGCCATCTTCCCCTTACAGGCCAACACTCTCCTTGTCCCCACATCTATCTTTATTACCCTCTCCCACTTGCAATCCATGTTGGAGTTATGGACAAATACTGAGAGGGGGGGGTGAATCAGTATCAAAACTTTTTCAACTTCGACCCAGTTTTTTAATTCTGATTTCCTTTTCTTTCAACAATAGAGTAAAGTAATCACTTTTGAAAGTACAAAGATATGACAACATTAACTTAGTCTATTAGACAACTTATGAAAACATGATTTGAGTGAGATATCTTGCATTTCCCAAAACATAGCTCAAATTAGATCTCAATATTATTCTGATTAATGCATTCATGAGTTGAATGTAATCATTCATAAACAGAATTGAGAACAACAATAAACCCAACTATGAACTAAAACAACAATCAACACAGAAAAGCAGTGAGCACACAGAAGAACAAAGAGACAGAAGATTTGCCGAGTGGAAAACCCTCCTAGGGTAGAAAAACCACTCCTAAACTTCCTTACTGGCTTAAACTTTAAAAACCACTTTTAACAATGCCTTATAGGCTAATTTCTGAGCACCAACTCAAGGAGCACCAAACCCTCATTTAGAGACACCATTCTCAAGGAGCGCCAACCCCTCATTTAGAGACACCAATCTCAAGGAGCACCAACCCCTTACTCAGATTTTAGAATTACACTCATAATATTAGAGGATCTCTCTGTTTTTAGTTAAGCTCATATTTCTCTATTTTCACGTCTATAGAATACCCTAAGGATTACAACTAGAGAATTACAATCACCAACCTTCACTGTTTTCAACACGGGTTTATATATATACATTTCAAGTATGTCTGTCGTCAAGAAATCTTCAACAAGCATTTTTCACAAGATTCTGAAATTCTCTTGCTATTTTTAGAATCTGAAGCTGGATAATGAAGATCTGTAGATGATGGTAAAAATTAGAGTAATGCATATCTAGAAAGCTTTAATTTCTGCGCTGAGTCAGGAGATTTTAAATTGTAACTGAAAGATTTTCATCAAAGCCCAGTCTGCCCACTAACAAAAAATCATAACCTCTAAAATCTCAGAGAATATTTTCCAGAGATTTGATACCAACCAAAGAAGTCTGTATGCAACTATATTTAGAAAAAAAATCCATTAAATAAAAAACACAACGGCTCAAAAAGAAACTCGATGAATATCCTGTTATGTAACCATTCTAAGATTTGATGCCAATCCATGATGACAACCACAGAGTTTTGAGTCTTCGTAACTATTCGTTGAGACAACCATATAGTTCTGCCGAAGGCAATTTATAACACAGACAGTCATCCCCATAGATATCACTAAGACTCTGTGAAGTCGGTGAGACATCTCACAGACTATAAACTGTTATATCAAAATTTTTATCTTTACGAGCTTTCGTTGAGACACAAAGATATCTCTCATCGATGTTCTTTTGTTTCGTTCATAGTCGCCGTGACTTATCACTCTCGGGGAGACCTCTCGTAGAGCACATTAATTCACACCGAAAGCCCTTTTTACTCTTGAGAGTCACTGTAACCTTCAACTTTCGGGAAGATGTTTCATAGAATACATTAAGTTTCACCGAAATACTTTATCCACTCTGAGTCGCTAAGACTTTACCATCCTTTCACCGAAAGCCTTTCATTCACTATTGTTGTGACCAAATGATATCAGAGAGACCTCTTGTAGACTTCATAATGTTTTGTTGAGAGTCACTTTGATACACATTGTCGCCATGACAATTCAAAACCTATGCCGAAGGCCTTTGCCATTTCCAAGTCACCAAGACATTATCAATCTCACACCGATGAGCCTTTGATAGAAATCCCTTATGATGTCGCTGTAACATAATGTTTCTCTCGCCGATGCACCCTCTTATCTTATGAGGGTCACTATAGCATACCAATGTCAGGGAGACCTCTCGACGACAGCTTGAGTCATACTGAAACATCTTCATTTAGTCGGAGTCGCTGAGATAGTTCAATACTTATGCCAAAGGCAACTGCACTGCCAGACATTCCTCTTAGTTATCGATGTGACATTCGCTCTCGAGGAGACATCTTGTAGATCATTTCAGTCATACCGAAACACCCCGAATTCACACCTGTTCGCTGAGACTTCCAGAAATTCCTACTGAAGGCAATTGTCCAACAGTGGTTGGTGTGACATTGAACATTTGTTGTGACATTTCAGTGAAGCCACAACCTTTGCCGATAAGATCATCCTTAGTTGCCAAAACCACGTGAATGTCTCGCCGATAAATGTCCACATGCACTAGTCAGGGAGACAATATGAATTCACTATGACCTCAGCCCGACGGCCAAACTCATGCCGATATACTTATTCTAAAGCGGGTCGGTGAGACATAATAAAATTGATAAGATCTTATCCCGATTGTATAACATATGTCGATAGAGAAAACATTCTGTCGCCGAAACCAAAGACAAGTCTTGCCAAAATAACCTTTCTTGTGCCGGTCGCTAAGACAATGGGAATGTCATGCTGAAATCAACCTATATGTTAAATTCAATCGCCATGACATCTGAAATGTCTTGCCGATAGGCAACTCAGACATTTCAAAGTGGATCGGGGAGACCCTGCCATACTCATGCCGAAGAGTGTAAGCCTAAATGAGAAACAACCAAAACCATTAGACAAATGAGATGTCAGAAATAAGGTAATTGTAATACCTTCAATTAATGTGAGTTCAAAGAATGTAAACAAATGGCTTGTAATCATGTGAAATACACCAGTGGTATGCAAGGAGAACCATCCTAACAAAGAGACCACCTGTCCAACTCTGTCAGAAAAAGAAATAGCATTCATAGCATGAACCAAAGATCTCATCACCATGAATTTGAATCATAACAAATAAATTTCTGTAATAGCCAAGAGACATCAAAGAAGTGCCATAATAAAGCATAAGAAACCAAACTGAAACTGTCAACAAGTAGAATCAACTGAAAGGGATTTTGTCATCAAGGACAAACCATATGATCACAATTGAGATCCAACAATCCAGTGCTCTCCCCATCCCCATATCCCTCTTTATTACCCTCTCCCACTTGCAAGCCAGTGCTCTCCCTATCCTCGTGTCTATCTTTATTAGCCTCTCCCAGTTGCAAGGCAATGCTATCCCCGTCCCCATGTCCATCTTTATTATCGTCTCCCACTTGCAAGCCAATGATCTCCAAATCCCCATGTTCGTCTTTGTTGCCATATCCCCCTTGTAAGCCAACACTCTCCTTGTCCCCATGTCCATCTTTATCACCCTCTCCCACTTTCAAGCCAATGCTCTCCCCATCCCCATGTCCATCTATGTTACCCAATTCCACATGCAAGAAAGTGTTCTCCCTGTCCCGATGTCCATCTTTGTTACCTTGTCCCACTTGGAGGCTAGTGCTCTCCCCGTCCCCATGTCCATCTTTATTTCCCTGTCCCACTTGCAGGCCAGTGCTCTGCCAATCCGCATGTCCATCTCTATTAGCCTCTCCTATTTCAATTGTAACGACATGGCCAATTAGGTCAAGGCCAACACTCTATTGTTCATCCTTTCCCTGTAATAAAGGGAATTCAAATGTCACTTCAAATTCAGCTGCATGCAACCAATTCATTGAAATAATCAAAACAAACATTAAATAAAAGGATTGGACTATTTCTTGTACTTCCTCCATGTCAAGGCACCTTGACACTTTTGACCGTATATGCTCCTTCTTCTCAACATAGTTAAATGGTGGGTTCAGAGGAACAACATCATCTTGCTCTTCCATGGCCTCCGCTTTGTCTTCCCTTGAACTCCGTTGGAGGGCAGGACTCCGTTGTTCATCATTGCCCTGTAATAGCAGGAATTTAAATGTCACATCAAATTCAGATGCATGCAACGAATTCATTGAAATAATCAAAACAAACATTAAATAGAAGATATCAAAATCACCGTTTCTTCTCGTTTCTTCTTGTGAGGGCATGAGGAATATTTAGACTGTATATGCTCCTTCTTCTTCCTCTCAACATTGTTAGATGTTGGGTTGGGAGGAACAACATCATATTCTTCTTCCAAATCAATAAAATCTTGGTGGAGGGTAGGACTCCATTGTTCATCGTTGGCATGTAATAGCAGGAATTGAAACATCACATCAAAATCATATGCATGATACGAATTCATTGAAATAATAAAAGCAAACATTAAATATAAGATTTTGAAATCACCATTTCTTCTCATTTCTTCTTGTGAGGGCATGAGGAATCTTTAGACCTTATAGGATCCTTCTTCTTCTTCCTATCAACATTGTTAGACAACGGGTTGGGAGGAACAACATCATCTTCTTCTTCCATGTCCTCCACTTCATCTTCAAAATCAATAGTATCTTGTTGGAGGGTAGGACTCCATTGTTCATCATTGGCCTGTAATAGTAGGAATTGAAACGCTGCATCAAATTCAAATGCATGCTACGAATTCAATGAAATAATAAAAAAACATTAAATATAAGATTTCAAAATGACCGTTTCTTTTCTTTTCTTCTTATGAGGGCATGAGGAATCTTTAGAGTGTATATGGTCCTTCTTCTTCTTCTTCTTCTTCTTTTCAATGTTATACGGTAGGTTGGGAGGAACATCATGTTGTTCTTCCATGGTGTGCACTTCGTCTTCCCAATTAGGAGTATCCTCTTCAAGGGTAGGACTCCATTGTTCATCGTTGACCTATAATAGCAAGATTTGAAACATCACATCCCATTCAAATGCAAGAAACCAATTCATTGAAATAATCAAAACAAACATTAAATAGAACATTTGCAAATCACCATTTGTTCTCACTTCTCCTTGCGAGGGCAGAAGGAAATTCTAAACTACGTATGCTCGCCCTTCTTCTTCTTCATCATTTGAATGTTATACGACAGGTTGGGAGGAACAACATCATCTTCTTCATCCATGGCCTCCACTCATCTTCCAACTCAAGAGTATCCTCTTGGAGGGCAGGACTCCGTTGTTCCTCATTCCCTTGTAATAGCAGGAATTGAAATGTCACATCAAATTCAGATGCATGCAATGAATTCATTAAAATAAGCAAAACAAACATGAAATAGAAGATATTGAAATCACTATTTGTACTCATTTCTTCTTGTGAGGGCATGAGGAAATTTTAAACCATACATGCTTCTTCTTCTTCTCAATGTTAGATAGGGGGTTGGGAGGAACAACATCATCTTGTGCTTCTGTGGCTATGCTTCATCTTCCAATGCAACAAAAACTTGTTCGAGGGGAGTAGCTCGTTGTTCATCGTTGTTGTGTAATAGGAGGAATTTAAACATCACATCAAACTCAGATGCATGTAACCAATTCATTCAAATAATTAAAACAAACATCAGATTAAATAGAAGATTTTGAGATCACCGTTTGTTGTCGTTTCTTCTTCAAAGGGTGCCTTGAAACTTTCAACTGTGTATAATGCTTCTTTTGAATGTTAGATGCAGGGTTCCAAATGTAGGGTTGGGAGGAACAACATTGTCTTCGCCTTTCGTGGGCACAACTTCCTCTAGTGAATCAACACTACTCTGTTGGGGGGAAGAAACCACTTCTTGACCATCACTTTGTCATGTCATGTAAGTTAACATTAAGTGAACCTTGTATACATTAGAATAGAAAATATGAAGCAAGGAAAATTTGGATTTAATAGTTCAGTTTGACATTACCATTCCTTCTCGTCTCTTTCTCTCGTGCAATTGTAATATTCTTTTCCTTCTCTACTCCTTCCTCTTGTGACTATCGTATAACGCCATTAGCTTCTTCACCTCATCCTTTCCTTGTTGGGGAAGTTGAAGGAAGCTCTACTCTATTTCCCATGCTTTTGACAGACACGTCTAATAACACGCTTCTACTGCAGATGTTGTCGTAGATTCATTTGGTACTCTATATTTTCCACCTTCTTTAGAAGGTAATCTTTCAATTTATCAGGGGGAGGAGTGGGTTTTTTTGCTTGCCCCCCCAACACAGCTTAGACACGGTTTGGTGCCTCAAGAATAGGAAGGTGGTGATGTTGAAGCCTATGCATGTTGAACACTCTCCAATCATAATACTTTCCTGTACATTCTTCTACAATACAATAATATATATATCTACCTTTCACCACTTCTCTTCTGTATTCAACAACAACTGGCACAACAAATTTGGAAAAGAAAATTGCTTAATATATTTGATATTCAAACAAATTGAATGCACAACATATACACACAACCAAATGATGCAATGATTCAGTTATTATATCTACCTTCCCATCCACCACATCACCCCGTGCTTCACTGGATCCCTCTCCATCCTTAGGGTCTCCCTTTGCATGGTTTTCCTTATGGTTGTGGACTATGGCAAGATCGTCATGATCTCCCTGATTATTTTCCTGAATCAAAGGAACAATATACTGCCAAAATCAACATATTTGTAATAGACATGATATTTTCTAATTGAAATTGTAAAGCATTATGTTTGATGCACAGGAAGGGAAGGGAAATTGGAAGTTCACAATCAATTACCGAACACGTCGTTACCTTAGGGTTCACTATTTTCCTAAACCGAGGGGACTTCCTCTGTACTACGGTTGCTACCTCCTAATTAAAACATTCCCACTTTCTAGTCAACATCATAACCACTTACCAGAGATTAAATTTATACATTTCATTGCATCTTGTAATTACTAGATCTTACCTGCACATTTCATGAATGTGATCGCCCCAAAGAAGATGTGCTAGTACACACCCTTTCAGGTGTACTATCCACGTCAATGACATTCTTTGATGCAAGAAGCAATTTCTCTTTTACAGGATGCATCCTTGGTTTACTATAAACTGTAAAATTGTTGCAAGTGTTATGGATAGTTAAAGTTCCAAAATTTATTGCACCATTTTGCAGTAATCAAGAATATATTTTTCAATCAAAAGAATAATTTGAAACACACAACCCTCACTATTGTAAAATGCTATACAAGTAACCCACTGTGTTTAACAACATGCAATTAGTTTTTCCATTTATTTTTTTCAATCACATGAAGGTACTAAATTGCAATTTATACCATAACTAACAGTTGTAATATTTGGAGGTGCCTTTTTTACATTCATACAGTGTAAATAAGAAAAGATTTTCAAGACATTCAAACCGTTATCTGAATTTTCACATTGGAAAACACAGGATGTTATAAACCATGCAACCCACAAATTGTTCTAAAACCCTTTACAAAAAACAACCCTATTGGTTACTCCCCCCACCTCAATTTGGTTAATAGGGTTTTCCCTCGCTTCTCTATTCTTCTTCAAAGAAAACACTTTATGTTATGTGGACTGTAACAAAAAACTGTATTGAAGTTCACATTCATATTTTATAACAACCCATTACATGCATCAAACATTCCATTTGAATATCGTAATATGTTTCAAATTGAAGATGCACAAAAAAGTTACAGGATGGAAAACACACAGGGTTGTCCCACACTTTTCAAATCTTCTTCAAAGACAACAGTTAGTGTTATACACACCATAAGAAGAGAATGTATTGAATTTCACCTTCATATTTTATAACTGTCCTTCCTTCCAGCAAAAGTTGCACGATGGAAAACACATAGGGTTGTCCCTCACTTCTTAATTCTTCTTGAGAGAAAACACTCTCTGTTATGTAGACTATAAGAAAGTGTATTGAATTTCACCTTCATATTTTATAACAACCCTTACTTGTAGCAAACATTCCATTTCAATACCATTATACATTTCGAACACAATATACACAAAAAAAGTTGTAGGATGGAGAACACACAGGGTTGTCCCCCCCAGCTAGTGTGACAACATTTCATGACAATTGGGAAACTTTCAAGTATACCTTTCTCATTTCCAGAACATTCACTTCTCTCCATCATACATGGATGACACCTTCCATCAACATGGAGTTGAGTGGATGAGATCATGGAAGAGGTGGTGGTCATGTGTGCTGGAAAGTAGAGCTTGTTTTGCAAATATTGCAAAGTAGCTCGAAAGATGCCTAGTTGTCATGAAATGTTGACATGTCTTTTATCTAATGCTTGTATCTGGCATGGAGAGGTGGAGGCTTTCATAGAATGCCATGGCCAATAATGTGTAATTGCAGGTTGGAAAATATGAGGTGTTATTATACCTACAAACCAATTACCATTTACAAATCCTTCACAAGTAACATCCCAATTCGTTAATCATCCCTCAGTTGAATTTAGGTGCTTTTATATATCCCGCACGTGCAACTCCACCTCGTGCTGTCAAACCTTCAGATTCCAACATGCAGAATGAAAGAACTCACAACACAGTGTATTCCAACTGCCAATTATTTTCCACATTACATCATCCCATCATAGGGTTTTTGTATGTTATGATGCCTCTGACATGCATTCTTCTAGGGAGAATAGCGACATCCAATTGCAAGGCAAAAGCTAATCTCACTATAAAATATAGTAAAATCAAGCTATTGTCCTTGAAAAACATGTGTTTGAAATGATAACATAATCAGAAATAAATGATATGAATTTTCCACAATACATATTCATTATTGCTAGTTGATTTGTGGATTCAATTTTGTAATAATTCTTGCATCAACATTTCGGATCACACTCTGTGATCCAACATCAGGATGAAGAAGACAACATCAGTCATTGTGATGTTGGATCACAAAGTCTGATCTAAAATGTTCATGCAAAAATCCTTACACAATCGAATCCACAAATCAACTAGCAATGATAAGCAGGCATGTCTTATCCCTGAAGAAGGGCAATACATTATCATGTGTAAGCCATGTCCGAAGGAGATCACCTTCTGCAATTGGGAGCAGGCTATTCTCCCTACAAAAACGCATGTCACATGCATCATAACAATCATCTTGTTTTCAAAATAATTGTTCGGCATGGACAAAGAGCCCAAAACATGTCATTCAAAACCATTATTTGCAAATAGCAAAAAGCCTCGATGAGGTCCCATTTTCCACAACTACATTTTGCAAGTTGGTAGCGAGCAACGAGAAATATGAAATTTTACAATTGCTTAATGAAATAACTAACAACCCATTGTGGAAATATGCGTGAAATTACCAAATAACGTTTAGAGAAATCAGAAACCATGCACAATATGTAATAGTATTCTTTTGGTATGCTCTAATATTGTAATGAAGTCCACTTTCAAATTTCACTTTGCTACAGTCGAAATCTCATTTGACTTTCTTCATCTCATTGGAACAAAACACCCCAATAGAAAAGGTGGCCAGATGGACAAACAACATTGAGAAAAAGACTTGATGGTCAGATGTTCACTTGGTGGCCTGTCCTATAGCCAGGAAAATGTGTCAGCACCAACGGGTTATAAAAATCATATTTTAGAATGGAGAAAAACCCAGAAAAACATGGCATTTGAAACTATTATTTGCAAATAGCAAAAAAGAGGTTCCAAGAATTTAATGAAGTCCACTTTCAAATTTTGGAACAAATCTTTGGTACAATCCAAATTTGATGCAGAGGGTCAGGTACTTTGAAAGAAACACAAATATTTCAAGGATTAAAGCTTGCAATCTCAAGCTATCTCCCAGGCACCCTAATGGAGACAAGGCTTAATGATGCACTAATCGCTTGTATGCTCTCTTTATGGACCCAAACCCTTGGAACACCCTTAAGAGACTTAAGAAAACTTTTTTTGAATGATTTCAAAGCCCAACCCTCTGACTTAGACACAAAACCAATTTTTCACCCTAACTAGGCTACTAGCCCAACTAGGCCTCCTGCGGTGATTTTTTGACTTTGCACTCAAACTTTCCAAAGGAACCCAAAATCTAATGACTGTTTCAAGTGTGGTTTGTGATGAAAAACAAAATATCCAAACCTTGATATCACTTGCTTCAGACAAACCCTTCCAAAATCTGTTGTCTCCTCAAAAACTAGGCCTAATTAGCCCACTTTTACAAAGCAACCCCCCTTTAAACTCAACACCTGACCATGAAACTTTCAGAAGTATCCTAAAATGACTCAAAACCAAGGAATCCAAGTTTCTAGACCTCTATGACACATATAACATGCTCCAACACAAACACCTCCTCAACTTGCCTCAAAAACTAGGGCTTCTTGAAAACTAACCTTCCAATCACTTCCAAAACTTGCTCATTGACTCTACACCATTAGGGAAACATATTTAGTTGATCCAAACTTCAAAACATGCCCCTCATTAAGGCATATTTTCTGCTGCTACACCCTAGCCTCCATCTTCAAGCACTTTTCCCTTTGACAACTTGGTGTACACCCTGATATTCTTCCTTCCTGCACATTAGTTG
The DNA here is from genome assembly GCA_007258455.2 of Sequoia sempervirens. Taxonomy (NCBI): domain Eukaryota; kingdom Viridiplantae; phylum Streptophyta; class Pinopsida; order Cupressales; family Cupressaceae; genus Sequoia; species Sequoia sempervirens. The sequence continues at coordinate 112,275 of VDFB02316229.1, forward strand.
GTTAAATATGTATGATACATGTTAGTAATGATCCATTTCACAGGTCACAGCAGCATTCTACCTTGAAATGGATCAATCATCCATGAAAATCACCAAAATTAGTGAAAAATCTACACTTTTTTTAGGACAGTCAGCAATATAATGCAAAGAACTGATTATAAACGTGTATCAGATCATTCAAGAGGTTAATTGAAAGTAAATACAGGTTCTTGAACCATCCAATTGATTAGAAATTCAAAAGGAATCAATAGATCATCAAAAAGACTCAAGAAAATGCAAGAAAACTATGTTTTTTTCACTATTTTCTGTAGCAGTCCGTACAGTCACTTCTCCAAACGCCCAACCTCCATACAAATGACCATTTTGGGGTTATAGAACCATCCCCCAACTGATCCAACTGATTGGAATTGATTACAATGCATAATTACCTCTAAAACACCTAAAACTCCTTTTCCCGCCTAAACTAAAATTTAAAAATTTGAAATTACAAACTAGAGATTTATTAAAATCTATCACCTAAAAACCATTGGATATTCACTATCCAAGTTTATTTGACCTATTTAAGCATAATATCATTAATCAAAACCCCTAGAACCTAATTTTCCCTTACATTGCATTTTTAATCCAAATTCCTTATCAGGAACCTTGAAAATTTGAACATTCTCATTACACTCATTCAACCCAAATGCCATTATAGGCTCCAATACATAATAATTGATGCTTTGACTTGTTTGGAAGGTCCTCTTGACCCTTGCACTCTCCTAGTTCTTGACGTGCTCCTTGAAGGCCCTGGGTGCTCCTGCACCATTCTCCCCAAGAAAGAAAGATTTCTTACCCCAAAAAGCATCCAAATTGTTGCTACCATAATAATCCTTGTCCCTATATGTTTGTACCTTCTGAATACCAAGCATGAAATCTCCCAAAGTTACCTTTTTCCTTTTCTTCCAACCTGCATTCATGTCACTCAACATGTTAGTGTCAAAAATCAGTTTTGTTTTTCCTTTTTGCTGCTTGATAACAGCCTGTCCTTGTACCCTGTTTCTGCCTTTATTCCACTCATTTCCTTGTGAAAGAACACAACTCCTATTACCCTCAACAATAGGGCATTCAATACTCCCAATCTTAATACTGTCCAAGTCCCAAATATTCTGATTTTTAGGACTGTACTCTTCATATGTCTGCTGCAACTCATCATTTCTCTTCCAACCAGTATCTTCCGCTATCTTACCTATCTTACCCTGCTCATTTACCTGCAAATGCTTCTCAAAACATATTACAAAGTTTTCATTAGGCTGCTCCAAAGGCAAAGGAACCAATTTATATCTACTAGCATCTTTATGCACCAAATACGTATTATGGAATCCATCATGCAATGTCCTTCTAGCATACTGCCATGGTCTTCCCAAGATGATATGACCACAAGTCATTGGAATGACATCAAAAAGCACCCTATCATGATATGATCCAATTGAGAAATCAACAAAAGCTCTCTTACCAATCTCTACATGCTGTCCTTGAGTTACCCAAGTGGCCTTGTAGGGAGTAGGGTGATCAAAAGTTTCAATCCCTAACTTGGTTATCATATCAAGTGAAACTAAATTGCTATGTGACCCTGAATCTATGAGCAATCTGCAGATCTTACCATGACTGAGACAATTTGTTTTGAAAATAGTTACCTTTGGTTCTTGATGAAGTCTTTCTCCTTGCTTGATCATGAGAAACTCACCATCAGTCACAGGGTCTGCCATAAATGTTTTTGGTTCCTCCTTCTTATCTTCTTCTTCTTGCACCAAGGTAGCTCTCCTTTCTCTGCCTTTATCAGCTTGTTCCCACTTAGGACACTTGAAGGAAGGATGCCCTGGTTCATTGCAATTAAAACATCTGCCTGTGAATGGTCCTCTACCTTGTCCAAATCTGCCTCCTCCTCTTGGAGTGTACCCACCTCTTTGATCAGAAAATATCTCTTTACCCTTGTCATTGCTGCTTTTATCATTACTGCCTTGTCCTTGCTCTCTATTACCTCTGCCCCTGTTTGAACTACCTCCTCTTCCACCATTGTTTGATCTTTCTTGCTTCCTTTTCACCTTTTCTTCTGCTCTAATGGCGAACTGAAAACATTCTCCAAATGTTCTTGGCAATTGCAAACCAATCTCATCTTGCAGATTGTACCTTAAGCCATTGATGTACCTGGCTATCTTCTCATCCTCTTCCTCATAACCTCCTCTGATAATAAGCTTGTGAAATTGCTCAGTATAGGGCATAACATCCATGTCCTTTTGCTTTAAATTCTGCCTCATCCTTTTGACATGAATGGTATAATCAGATGGTAGAAATTGCTCCTTGACCAAACTCTTCATCCTTGCCCATGTAGAGACCTTTTCCAATCCTCTAGCCATCCTATCATTCTGGAAACTTGTCCACCATGTCAATGCTGTGCCTCTCAACTTGGTTTTAGCAAACTTGACTTTCATTTCTTCATCCATCTCCTCAAATTCAAAGTAGTTTTCCAAGGCATCAAGCCATCCCAATACCTCTTCACTATCCATCTTCCCTTGATAGATAGGTAAGTCTATGTGACTCTTCCCTCCATGACCCTGTACTGCCTTCAATAACCTCACTAACCTCCTTTCCTCAGGGTCCTCTGTATCATCAGCTTGCTGTTCCTGATTTACCCTCACACGCTCTTCATCCTCTTCATTGTTTTCTTGGTATTCTTGGTCTTCTCTCCTCCTACTCCTCTCAAGGTTATTGATCCTTGCTTGCATAGTGTCTCTCTCTCTTCTCCATTGTCTTTTATCTCTTGCTCTTGCTGCTTCTTGTTCCCTTCTTTCTCTTCTCTCCCTCTCCAAGATCTCCTTCAACTCTTCCAACTCTCTTGCCAATTGGTTTTTTGGTGCCATTTCTACTTCTCCAATCCCTAAAGGATCTACTCACTGCTCTGATACCACTCTGATGCAGAGGGTTAGGTACTTTGAAAGAAACACAAATATTTCAAGGATTAAAGCTTGCAATCTCAAGCTATCTCCCAGGCACCCTAATGGAGACAAGGCTTAATGATGCACTAATCGCTTGTATGCTCTCTTTATGGACCCAAACCCTTGGAACACCCTTAAGAGACTTAAGAAAACTTGTTTTGAATGATTTCAAATCCCAACCCTCTGACTTAGACACAAAACCAATTTTTCACCCTAACTAGGCTACTAGCCCAACTAGGCCTCCTGCGGTGATTTTTTGACTTTGCACTCAAACTTTCCAAAGGAACCCCAAATATAATGACTGTTTCAAGTGTGGTTTTTGATGAAAAACAACATATCCAAACCTTGATATCACTTGCTTCAGACAAAGCCTTCCAAAATCTGCTGTCTCCTCAAAAACTAGGCCTAATTAGCCCACTTTTACAAAGCAACCCCCCTATAAACTCAACACCTGACCATGAAACTTTCATCAGTCTCCTAAAATGACTCAAAACCAAGGAATCCAAGTTTCTAGACCTCTATGACACATATAACACGCTCCAGCACAAACGCCTCCTCAACTTGCCTCAAAAACTAGGGCTTCTTGAAAACTAACCTTCCAATCACTTCCAGAACTTGCTCATTGACTCTACACCATTAGGGAAACATATTTAGTTGATCCAAACTCAAAAACATGCCCCTCATTATGGCAGATCTTCTGCTGCTACACCCTAGCCTCCATCTTCAAGCACTTTTCCCTTTGACAACTTGGTGTACACCCTGATATTCTTCCTTCCTGCACATTAGTTGGTTAAATATGTATGATACATGTTAGGAATGATCCATTTCACAGGTCACAGCAGCATTCTACCTTGAAATGGATCAATCATCCATGAAAATCACCAAAATTAGTGAAAAATCTACACTTTTTT
>VDFB02316229.1:116260-165080 GCA_007258455.2 Sequoia sempervirens
TCAAGTCTTACTAAGGATTGCACAAGCATAGTTCAATTAACCTTTATCTATAGGTAAGAATATTTGTTTTGTTTACTTAGTTCAGTGGGTGGGAAATCCATTCAAGGTATTTAGAAGAGGTTGAATGAAATTTAGAAGTGTAAAGAGCAAGAATTTCAAAATTTTCCTGTGAACCCTTAACAAGGGGTTTTGAGAGTCTTGTGAGGTTTTAGACCCCCATCCCACCGATCTAGGTTTAGAGGAATGGTGGGATGGATTGTAATGGGAGTAATTTAAGAAGTGTATCTGTTGAATCATGTAGTGGAAGTGAACCATTCAATGTTTGCTTGCTGATCTTTAGAAAATACATAAGTTTTGCAATGAAAAAGGATGTGTACAAGTTGGTAATTGAGGAAAGTGCATTCAATGGGGTTGAAACTTTGTTCCTAAAGCATGGGTAGACATTTCTAAACATGTTTCATATGGTGGCAAAGCATGGGAAGGTTTGGAATACAGTATTCTATTAAACCGTCATTTGTTAGAGCTTTTGTTGTTAAGCCTCTTCAAACACTCTTCAAACACAACTAATTAAGCCTACAAAAACTTAATCTTACCTTAAAATTTGCTGCCACAAGACAAGAAGGTGAACTTGAAAACATTGTGTTTCTTACAGTCTGTAGAAAATAAAATGTGAGCACAACCCACTGTGTTTTCCATCCTAAAACTGTGATGTGCATTTTGTGTTCGTAACATATGAAAAGATATTGAAATGGAGTGTTTTCCATAAATTAGGGGTTGTCATAAAACAAGAAGGTGAACTTCAAAATATTGTTCTGTTATAGTCTGCATAAAATCAGAAGTGACTCACACCCCAGTGTGTTTTCCACCATAAAGCTGTTATGTGCCCTTTTTGTTTGAAACATATGAACATATATTCAAATGGAATGTTTGGTGAAAGTAAGGGTTGCCATAAAAGAAGAAGGTGAACTTGAAAACATTGTTTTGTTACGGTTTGCATAAAATAGGAAGTGAGTCATAAGCCACTGTATTTTCCATCATGCAACTGTTATGTGCATTTTCTGTTGGAAATCTATGAACAGATAGTCAAATGGAATGTTTGCTGAAAGTAAGGGTTGTCATGTATGAGCATCTTGTTTTTATAAACTATTTCATGTGTTTCTAATTAGATAATGTTGTTGTATGTGCTGAAATTTTTGTTCTCTTTCCTTTCAGGAATTGTTCTTCTTGCTGTTCGACTGGTGCATTGCAATATGCCCATTGGACATACTACATGTGCTACCTTATTCAATTTGAAACAATAGGTACAATATCTTTAGTGCTAACATTATCTATATCTTCCACTATCCTCACTTATTTTTCAGTGTTTCCATTGCATTGACAATGTATTTCTAATTAGAGAATGCAGGTGTACCTTCTAAAAAAGTTGTTTTGTGTTTCATTTCAGGAATTTTAGTACCTGCTACTACAGTTCTATAGAATATGTCCTATAGTCCTCAAGCATGGGTGGCTAGTTGGTTGACCAACTACCACTCGTATCTGTCATGCAATATTCTTGTTTGAATTGAGGAATTGAGCCTCCCATATAGGTTGCGGGAAAAGATGTTAAGGAGAATTAATTGAAAAGGGCCAAACCGCACAGATTTGTACTATAAAAATTATGCTCACTTCTTGAAAAAATTCTTTGGTATATGGGCACATATGGGCATGAAAGTTCAATATTACAATCTACAAATAGAGATTGTCAATTTATGTGATTGGCCAATGTCTCTTTACCGAGAAATTCGAGACGTTTTCCTAGCTAGATGCATCTGGAAGGTGTGCATTAGACCAATAGTTATCATACACAAGAAGAATCTTACGGACCAACTGAGCATGGGGTTTATGAGATTCCTCAAGGGGGAATCTCTAATTAGTAATCACATAGGTCCTGTGGAGGAATTGTTGCTAGCTGTGTTCAAATTCGACCACATTGTCAGGTTTGAGATCCACCATGTCAGGCCCTCCTTCAGGCTGCTACATGAGAATTATGGGGTGTCAAATCCACCTTGACAATCAGAGTGCATAAAATGCTTCTGGATGTTGAGAATGCAAAGATTATACCTATTCAGAAATGGTTGACATAGTTCTTAGTGTTAGTAGTATTAAACGTGGATTGTAATTTTCTTCAGATTCTAAAATATTGACTCAATTTTTTTTTACATTTCAATGTATGATGCAAGTTGTTCTTATAAAATTTGAAGGTGAACTTGAATACATTGTTTTGTTAGAGTCTGCATAACATACACTGTTGTCTTTCAAGAATAATTGAGAATCAAGGGACAACCCTCTGTGTTTTCCATTATGTAACTTTTCTTGTGTATTTTTTCTTCGAAACGTATAAGGATATTGAAATGGAATGTTTGTTGCAAGTAATTGGTTGTTAGAAAATATGAAAGTGAAATTTAATACACTATTTTGTTATAGTTTGCATAACAAAAACTGTTCTCTTAGAAGAATATTTTAGAGGTGAGGGACAACCGAAGAATATTTTCGAGGTGAGGGACAACCCTTTGTGTTTTCCATTCTGCAACTTTGTTTTTTGCATAGTGTGTTCCAAACATATAAGGAAATTGAAATGGAATGTTTGGTGCAAGTAACAGTTGTAATAAAATATGAAGGTGAACTTAAATACACTATCTTGTTGCACTCTGCATAATAGAAAATGTTGTTTTTGATGCAATAGTGAAAAAATGAATGACGTACTTTGCTTTTCAGTTATTTTCCTGCATTTTTTGTGTTTGAGGCCATTGTACAACCATTTTCTAGGGATAAATCATCTCCTCCTCCATTGTAAATGATATCCCTATGAGTCTGATTTATGATTGATTTGGTTTCATATAAATTCATTTACAATTCTCAAAGATATTGAAGTTTTCTCTAGGCGGCTACAACCCTGTGTTAGGGTTAACATTGTATAATAAAAATTGTGTTTGTCAGATTTACACCATTGGAATCTCCTAAAAATTGGTGAGAGGAATGTTTGATGAGTATTCTAAATTATGTGAAGGTTGAAGATTGTGGTAAGGTGGTTTTGGGCAGTTATCATGAAGCCCAAGGTCTAGAAAATGCGTAAAATTTGTAAATGACTCTTTACATTGGTGAGTTGATGAGTGTTGTTTCTGGAATATGAGTCGTTGTTGTTTAATTTTGTTTTGGAAAGGTTTTTGGGAATAGTTGAATCCATTCCAAGATAGGGATTCGTGAATTTATGAGTATTTGGAGACCATTTATTGACTCTCCTATCGAAGGTGTAGATTGAACAATATTTGGAGTGTCTGGAATTTCCTTCCTTGAAAGGCTAAAAGGATATTGAAGAGTCATTCAAATAGAGTACTTTACATGCCATGGAACTAAGTTAAGAGTGTAAGAGAGTTTTTTTTGTTGTTTGTCAAATTGAATGATTAAAGGAAGCCTAATTAGGCTGGTTAAGGACACTCTATTTTGAAAGTTCACATATCAAGATGTTTAAGTTGGGGATAGCTTTCTGTCAGTCGTTTGTTGTTGGTTAAAGTGTTTTGAGGAATCTGCTAGAGGTTTTTGGGCTTGGTTTTCAGTTTGGGTATTTTCAAACAAGGGTTTTTTAAAGGAGAGTTGCCTGAAAGGTGGAGTTTTCCAGTTTAGCGATCTGAGTTGTTTGCAATAGCATAGCAAGTTGAGTTGTTTGACCCTTGCATTGGCATCAAACGTTTCCTACAAGAAAAGGTGGTTATAAAAATATGAAGGTGAACTTCAATACATTGTGTTCTTTCAATGTGCATAACAATAACTACTGTCTTTCAACAAGATTTGAAAAGTGAGGGACAACCCTCTGTGTTTTCCATCCTGCAACTTTTTTTTTGTGCATCTTGTGTTCTGAATGTGTAACGATATTGAAATGGAATGTTTGGTGCAAGTAAGGGTTATCATAATATATGAAGGTGAACTTCAATACATTCTCTTCTTATGGTGTGCATAACACCAACTGTTGTCTTTGAACAAGATATCAAAATTGTGGGACAACCTTGTGTGTTTTCCATCCTGAAACTTTTTTTTGTGCATCTTCTGTTCTGAATGTATAACGATATTGAAATGGAATATTTGCTGCAAGTAAGGGTTTTTAGAAATATGAAGGTGAACTTCAATACATTTTCTTCTTATAGTGTGCATAACACCAACTGTTGTCTTTGAACAAGATATCAAAATTGTGGGACAACCCTGTGTGTTTTCCATCATGCAACCTTTTTTTTGTGCATCTTGTCTTCCAAAGGTATAACGATATTCAAAGGGAATGTTTGCTGAAAGTAAGGGTTGTTATAAAATATGAAGGTGAACTTCAATACACTGTGTTGTTACAGTCTACATAATAGAAAGTGTTGTCTTTCAAGAAGAATTGGGAAGCCCTCTGTGTTTTCCATCCTGCAATTTTATTTTTATTTTCGTGTGGAACGTTTGCTGCAAGCAAGGGAAGTTATAGAATATGAAGGTGAACATCAATACATTGTGTTCTTACGGTGTGGATAACAATAAGTGTTGTCTTTCACCAAGATTTGAAAAGTGACGGATGACCCTCTATTTTTTCCATCTTGGAACTAGTGTTTGTGGATCTTGTGTTTGGAATGTATAACGATATTGAAATGGAATGTTTGCTGTAATTAAGGGTGGTTATAAAATATGAAGGTGAACTTCAATACACTGTGTTCTTATAGTCTGCATAACAATAAGTTTTGTCTTTCAAGAATAATTGACAAGTGAGGGACAACCCTGTGTGTTTTCCATCCTACAATAGTTATGTAGAATTTGTGTTCGAAACATATGAACATATAGTGAACAAGAGTGTTTTGCTAAAAGTAAGGGGTGTCATAAAACAAGAAAGTGAACTTGAAAACATTCTTTTGTTACAGTGGAAAAAATAAGAAGTGAGGCACAACCCACTATTTTTTCCATGATGCAATTGTTATGTAAATGTTGTGTTCCAAACATATGAGCAGATATTGAAAAAGAGTGTTTTTCTGAAAGTAAGGGTTGTCAACAAACAAAAAGATGAACTTCAAAACATTCATTTCTTACAGCCTACATAAAATAAGAGTGAGGCACAACCCACTGTGTTTTCCATGATCAATGCAACTGATATGTGCATTTTGTTTTCGAAATGTATGAAGAGATATTGAAATGGAATATTTAATGAAACTAAGGGTTGTTAAAAATTTTACATGGCAACAAAAAGTGTCATGAAATCTGCAAGAACATAGTCTTATATTTTATTTAATTAAGAGTAGTAAACGCTTTTGACCCAGAGCTATGAACCGGTGAGGTCACAAACGGGGGACCTCATCCACAATATAAATTGTCAAAAAGTAAACCTCAAAGTGATTGGAGCCTTCATGGGAAGATTCACAATACAACTTAACAATCACACAATGGCACTCTTGGCAAAAGACCGTAGTCTTCAAACATACCAAAGTACTGTAATTCCACACGATAATTGATAAAAAAATATAGGATCAGAGATAATGTAATTCCACACCATAATTGTTCAATAATTACATCATCAAAGATAATGTAATTCGACACCTTAATTGTTCAATAATTACATGATCAAAGACATTCAAATGTGCTTACATTTGTAAGTAAGATGACATACATAAGTAAGTTTTTGTAACGAAGTAACTGACATAGGACAGTGTGTTTTCCAACACTGGAAGGAATGGAAGCATTTTATTTGTTCCCATCACATGGAAAAAGGAAATGCCATTTTTACTCAACTGGTCAACTAGTTATCAAATTTGAAAGTGGACTTGATTACATTTTTTTAGTGTATAAAATAAAAAACATTTCATGAAATATGTAAGTGGAATTAAATGCATTTATGGAGCGTCAAAAATAATTACTTATCAAAAGGAAATAACTAACAGAGGACAGTGTGTTTTCCAAAACTGCATTTTATTTGTTCCAATCACATGGAAAAGGGAAATCTGCCATCTCCACTCTAGCAAAGACTTACTCTAAAAATTCAAAGTGGAATTCATTGAATTATTGGTCATAACGAAAGAAATAGTTATCATAACAAAATAACTGACAAGGGATAGTGTGTTTTTCAAGATTGCAAACACTGTTGGCATTTTATTTGTTCCAATCACATGGAAAAAGGAAATATGCCACATACAGTCAATGAAATACTTGTTCTAAATATTGCAAGTGGACTTCATAACATTCTTGATTGTAACGAAAAAATTGCAGGGCTATGAAAAGTCTAATATGAAATGGATAACAATTATGTGTTCCCATGACATGAAAATAGTATATCTGTTCAACATAATTGTTCAATAATCAAATAAATAGAGAGGCCCATGAAAAGTCTCGTATCAAATGAATAAGAACATAGTGTTGAAACATATGAAAATGCTATATCTCTACACCACAATTGTTCAATAATGAACTAATGAAATCCACTATGTAGAATCAATATTCGGAGCCTATCCCATTAATTCCTACGTTGCCTATTCTTTGCAATCGAGTTCATCCCTACATAATATATGGCACATTTCTTAGGGTCCTTGTGTATTTTGGGTGGGGTGATTCCAATTCCACGAACCCTTGCAGATGATGAACATAAAAAAATAGATTTCTTCATAGGTTGTGCTTTGTCCTTGGCAGGTTTAACACCTTCACCCGATATCAAACAATTAATCACAATTAACGTATGCATGGAAACAATATAGGTAGTATGATACATATACAACAACATATCATTTATGTGTACCTCTGGATCATAATGCTTCATCTTAGAGAGCTTCCATACCACGAAGCTTCCCACACACTCTTCGACGGTCTCTGCGCTAGGATGTGGAATAGGAACTAAGTGTTCACCAACAATGGCCTCAATAATACTGAATCTCACACAATTTTCTGGGTGCTTAAAGCAATGGGTATAAGTGTTTGGCTCGACAACATGTACAATGCGTTTGGCAACCCGTTTACGCAACCTCCAAAGATCGACGTGATCATTGAACTTAAAAGTGATGCCCTTGAACACTATCATTTGTTCATCCACCAGATTTGGCTACAAGGGAAACGTCATTCATGTGAAGAATACTTCAAGGCACCTTAAAATATTCATAAAGAAATAAGAAAAAAATCATGGAAGTGTGTTGCGTCTATTACCGATATAGATAGCACGCAATTGCTCTCTTGGCCCCCATGTCCATCTTTATTGCCATCTTCCCCTTACAGGCCAACACTCTCCTTGTCCCCACGTCTATCTTTATTACCCTCTCCCACTTGCAATCCATGTTGGAGTTATGGACAAATACTGAGAGGGGGGGGGTGAATCAGTATCAAAACTTTTTCAACTTCGACCCAGTTTTTTAATTCTGATTTCCTTTTCTTTCAACAATAGAGTAAAGTAATCACTTTTGAAAGTACAAAGATATGACAACATTAACTCAGTCTATTAGACAACTTATGAAAACATGATTTTAGTGAGATATCTTGCATTTCCCAAAACATAGCTCAAATTAGATCTCAATATTATTCTGATTAATGCATTCATGAGTTGAATGTAATCATTCATAAACAGAATTGAGAACAACAATAAACCCAACTATGAACTGAAACAACAATCAACACAGAAAAGCAGTGAGCACAAAGAAGAACAAAGAGATAGAAGATTTGCCGAGTGGAAAACCCTCCTGGGGTAGAAAAATCACTCCTAAACTTCCTTACTGGCTTAAACTTTAAAACCACTTTTAACAATGCCTTATAGGCTAATTTCTGAGCACCAACTCAAGGAGCACCATACCCTCATTTAGAGACACCATTCTCAAGGAGCGCCAACCCCTCATTTAGAGACACCAATCTCAAGGAGCACCAACCCCTTACTCAGATTTTAGAATTACACTCATAATATTAGAGGATCTCTCTGTTTTCAGTTAAGCTCATATTTCTCTATTTTCACGTCTACAGAATACCCTAAGGATTACAACTAGAGAATTACAATCATCAACCTTCACTATTTTCAACACAGGTTTATATATATACATTTCAAGTATGTCTGTCATCAAGAAATCTTCAACAAGTGTTTTTCACAAGATTCTGAAATTCTCTTGCTATTTTTAGAATCTGAAGCTGGATAATGAAGATCTGTAGATGATGGTAAAAATTAGAGTAATGCATATCTAGAAAGCATTAATTTCTGCGCTGAGTCAGGAGATTTCAAATTGTAACTGAAAGATTTTCATCAAAGCCCAGTCTGCCCACTAACAAAAAATCATAACCTCTAAAATCTCAGAGAATATTTTCTAGAGATTTGATACCAACCAAAGAAGTCTGTATGCAACTATATTTAGAAAAAAAATCCATTAAATCAAAAACGCAACGGCTCAAAAAGAAACTCGATGAATATCCTGTGATGTAACCATTCTAAGATTTGATGCCAATCCATGATGACAACCACAGAGTTTTGAGTCTTCGTAACTATTCGTTGAGACAACCATATAGTTCTGCCGAAGGCAATTTATAACGAAGACAGTCATCCCCATAGATATCACTAAGACTCTGTGAAGTCGGTGAGACATCTCACAGACTATAAACTGTTATATCAAAATTTTTATCTTTACGAGCTTTCATTGAGACATAAAGATATCTCTCATCGATGTTCTTTTGTTTCGTTCACAGTCGTCGTGACTTATCACTCTCGGGGAGACCTCTCGTAGAGCACATTAAGTCACACCGAAAGCCCTTTTTACTCTTGAGAGTCGCTATAACCTTCAAATTTCGGGAAGATGTTTCATAGAATACATTAAGTTTCACCGAAAGACTTTATCCACTCTGAGTCGCTAAGACTTTACCATCCTTTTGCCGAAAGCCTTTCATTCACTATTGCTGTGACCAAATGATATCGGAGAGACCTCTTGTAGACTTCATAATGTTTTGTCGAGAATCAGTTTGATACACATTGTCACCATGACAATTCAAAACCTATGCCGAAGGCCTTTGCCATTTCCAAGTCGCCAAGACAGTATCAATCTCACACTGATGAGCCTTTGATAGAAATCCCTTATGATGTCACTATAACATAATGTTTCTCTCGCCGATGCACCCTCTTATCTTATGAGGGTCGCTATAGCATACCAATGTCAGGGAGACCTCTCGACGACAGCTTGAGTCATACTGAAACATCTTCATTTAGTTGGAGTCGCTAAGATAGTTTAATACTTATGCCGAAGGAAACTGCACTGCCAAACATTCCTCTTAGTTATCGCTGTGACATTCTCTCTCGGGGAGACATCTTGTAGATCGTTTCAGTCATACCGAAACACCCCAAATTCACACCTGTTTGCTGAGACTTCCAGAAAGTTCTGCCGAAGGCAATTTTCCAACAGCGGTTGGTGTGACATTGAACATTCGTTGTGACATTTCAGTGAAGCCACAACCTTTGCCGATAAGATCATCCTCAGTTGCCAAAACCACATGAATGTCTCACCGATAAACGTCCACATGCACTAGTCAGGGAGACAATATGAATTCGCTATGACCTCAGCCCGATGGCCAAACTCATGCCGATATACTTATTCTAAAGCAGGTCGGTGAGACATAATAAAATTGATAAGACCTTATCCCGACTATATAACATATGCCGATAGAGAACACATTTTGTCGCCGAAACCAAAGACAAGTCTTGCCAAAATAACCTTTCTTGTGCCGGTCGCCAAGACAACGGGAATGTCATGTTGAAATAAGCCTGTATGTTAAATTAAATCGCCATGACATCTGAAATGTCTTGCCGATAGGCAACTCAGACATTTCAAAGTGGATCAGGGAGACCCTGCCATACTCATGCCGAAGAGTGTAAGCCTGAGTGAGAAACAACCAAAACCATTAGACAAATGAGATGTCAGAAATAAGGTAACTGTAATACCTTCAATTAATGTGAGTTCAAAGAATGTAAACAAATGGCTTGTAATCATGTGAAATACACCAGTGGTATGCAAGGAGAACCATCCTAACAAAGAGACCACCTGTCCAACTCTGTCAGACAAAGAAATAACATTCATAGCATGAACCAAAGATCTCGTCACCATGAATTTGAATCATAACAAATAACTTTTTGTAATAGCCAAGAGACATCAAAGAAGTGCCATAATAAAGCATAAGAAACCAAACTAAAACTGTCAACAAGTAGAATCAACTGAAAGGGATTTTGTCATCAAGGACAAACCATATGATCACAACTGAGATCCAACAATCCAGTGCTCTCCCCATCCCCATATCCATCTTTATTACCCTCTCCCACTTGCAAGCCAGTGCTCTCCTTATCCCCGTGTCTATCTTTATTAGCCTCTCCCAGTTGCAAGGCAGTGCTATCCCCATCCCCATGTCCATCTTTATTATCGTCTCCCACTTGCAAGCCAATGATCTCCAAATCCCCATGTTTGTCTTTGTTGCCATATCCCCCTTGCAAGCCAGCACTCTCCTTGTCCCCGTGTCCATCTTTATCACCCTCTCCCACTTGCAAGCCAGTGCTCTCCCCATCCCCATGTCCATCTATGTTACCTAGTTCCACATGCAAGAAAGTGTTCTCCCTGTCCCGATGTCCATCTTTGTTACCTTGTCCCACTTGGAGGCTAGTGCTCTCCCCGTCCCCATGTCCATCTTTATTTCCCTGCCCCACTTGCAGGCCAGTGCTCTCCCCATCCGCATGTCCATCTCTATTAGCCTCTCCTATTTCAATTGTAACGACATGGCCAATTAGGTCAAGGCCAACACTCTATTGTTCATCCTTTCCCTGTAATAAAAGGAATTCAAATGTCACTTCAAATTCAGCTGCATGCAACCAATTCATTGAAATAATCAAAACAAACATTAAATAAAATGATTGGGCTGTTTCTTGTACTTCCTCCATGTCAAGGCACCTTGACACTTTTGACCGTATATGCTCCTTCTTCTTCTCAACATAGTTAAATGGTGGGTTCAAAGGAACAACATCATCTTGCTCTTCCATGGCCTCCGCTTTTTCTTCCCTTGAACTCCGTTGGAGGGCAGGACTCTATTGTTCATCATTGCCTTGTAATAGTAGGAATTTAAATGTCACATCAAATTCAGATGCATGCAATGAATTCATTGAAATAATCAAAACAAACATTAAATAGAAGATTTCAAAATCACCGTTTCTTCTCATTTCTTCTTGTGAGGGCATGAGGAATCTTTAGACTGTATATGCTCCTTCTTCTTCCTCTCAACATTGTTAGACGTCGGGTTGGGAGGAACAACATCATCTTCTTCTTCCAAATCAATAAAATCTTATTGGAGGGCAGGACTCCATTGTTCATCGTTGGCATGTAATAGCAGGAATTGAAACATCACATCAAAATCAGATGCATGATACGAATTCATTGAAATAATAAAAGCAAACATTAAATATAAGATTTTGAAATCACCATTTCTTCTCATTTCTTCTTGTGAGGGCATGAGGAATCTTTAGACCGTATAGGATCCTTCTTCTTCTTCCTATCAACATTGTTAGACAACAGGTTGGGAGGAACAACATCATCTTCTTCTTCCATGTCCTCCACTTCATCTTCAAAATCAATAGTATCTTGTTGGAGGGTAGGACTCCATTGTTCATCATTGGCCTGTAATAGTAGGAATTGAAACGTTGCATCAAATTCAAATGCATGCTACGAATTCAATGAAATAATAAAAAAACATTAAATATAAGATTTCAAAATGACCGTTTCTTTTCTTTTCTTCTTATGAGGGCATGAGGAATCTTTAGAGTGTATATGGTCCTTCTTCTTCTTCTTCTTCTTCTTTTCAATGTTATACAGGAGGTTGGGAGGAACATCATGTTGTTCTTCCATGGTGTGCACTTCGTCTTCCCAATTAGGAGTATCCTCTTCAAGGGTAGGACTCCATTGTTCATCGTTGACCTATAATAGCAAGATTTGAAACATCACATCCCATTCAGATGCAAGAAACCAATTCATTGAAATAATCAAAACAAACATTAAATAGAACATTTGCAAATCACCATTTGTTCTCACTTCTCCTTGCGAGGGCAGAAGGAAATTCTAAACTACGTATGCTCACCCTTCTTCTTCATCATTTGAATGTTATACAACAGGTTGGGAGGAACAACATCATCTTCTTCATCCATGGACTCCACTTCATCTTCCAACTCAAGAGTATCCTCTTGGAGGGCAGGACTCCATTGTTCCTCATTCCCTTGTAATAGCAGGAATTGAAATGTCACATCAAATTCAGATGCATGCAATGAATTCATTGAAATAAGAAAAACAAACATGAAATAGAAGATATTGAAATCACTATTTGTACTTGTTTCTTCTTGTGAGGGCGTGAGGAAATTTTAAACCATACATGCTTCTTCTTCTTCTCAATGTTAGATAGGGGGTTGGGAGGAACAACATCATCTTGTGCTTCTGTGGCTATGCTTCATCTTCTAATGCAACAAAAACTTGTTCGAGGGGAGTAGCTCGTTGTTCATCGTTGTTGTGTAATAGGAGGAATTTAAACATCACATCAAACTCAGATGCATGTAACCAATTCATTCAAATAATTAAAACAAATATCAGATTAAATAGAAGATTTTGAGATCACCGTTTGTTGTCGTTTCTTCTTCAAAGGGTGCCTTGAAACTTTCAACTGTGTATAATGCTTCTTTTGAATGTTAGATGCAGGGTTCCAAATGTAGGGTTGGGAGGAACAATATTGTCTTCGCCTTTCATGGGCACAACTTCCTCTAGTGAATCAACACTACTCTGTTGGGGGGAAGAAACCACTTCTTGACCATCACTCTGTCATGTCATGTAAGTTAACGTTAAGTGAACCTTGTATACATTAGAATAGAAAATATGAAGCAAGGAAAATTTGGATTTAACAGTTCAGTTTGACATTACCATTCCTTCTCGTCTCTTTCTCTCCTGCAATTGTAATATTCTTTCCTTCTCTACTCCTTCCTCTTGTGACTATCGTATAACGCCATTAGCTTCTTCACCTCATCCTTTCCTTGTTGGGGAAGTTGAAGGAAGCTCTACTCTATTTCCCATGCTTTTGACAGACACGTCTAATAACACGCTTCTACTGCAGATGTTGTCGTAGATTCATTTGGTACTCTATATTTTCCACCTTCTTTAGAAGGTAATCTTTCAATTTATCAGGGGGAGGAGTGGGTTTTTTTGCTTGCCCCCCCAACACAGCTTAGACACGGTTTGGTGCCTCAAGAATAGGAAGGTGGTGATGCTGAAGCCTATGCATGTTGAACACTCTCCAATCATAATACTTTCCTGTACATTCTTCTACAATACAATAATATATATATCTACCTTTCACCACTTCTCTTCTGTATTCAACAACAACTGGCACAACAAATTTGGAAAAGAAAATTGCTTAATATATTTGATATTCAAACAAATTGGATGCACAACATATACACACAACCAAACGATGCAATGATTCAGTTATTATATCTACCTTCCCATCCACCACATCACCCCGTGCTTCACTGGATCCCTCTCCATCCTTAGGGTCTCCCTTTGCATGGTTTTCCTTCTGGTTGTGGACTATGGCAAGAGAGTCATGATCTCCCTGATTATTTTCCTGAATCAAAGGAACAATATACTGCCAAAATCAACATATTTGTAATAGACATGATATTTTCTAATTGAAATTGTAAAGCATTATGTTTGATGCATAGGAAGGGAAGGGAAATTGGAAGTTCACAATCAATTACCGAACACATCGTTACCTTAGGGCTCACTATTTTCCTAAACCAAGGGGACTTCCTCTGTACTACGGTTGCTACCTCCTAATTAAAACATTCCCACTTTCTAGTCAACATCATAACCACTTACGAGAGATTAAATTTATACATTTCATTGCATCTTGTAATTGCTAGATCTTACCTGCACATTTCATGAATGTGATCGCCCCGAAGAAGATGTGCTAGTACACACCCTTTCAGGTGTACTATCCACGTCAATGACATTCTTCAATGCAAGAAGCAATTTCCCTTTTACAGGATGCATCCTTGGTTTACTATAAACTGTAAAATTGTTGCAAGTGTTATGGATAGTTAAAGTTCCAAAATTTATTGCACCATTTTGCAGTAATCAAGAATATATTTTTCAGTCAAAAGAATAATTTGAAACACACAACCCTCACTATTGTAAAATGCTATACAAGTAACCCACTGTGTTTAACAACATGCAATTAGTTTTTCCATTTATTTTTGTCAATCACATGAAGGTACTAAATTGCAATTTATACCATAACTAACAGTTGTAATATTTGGAGGTGCATTTTTTACATTCATATAGTGTAAATAAGAAAAGATTTTCAAGACATTCAAACTGTTATCTGAATTTTCACATTGGAAAACACAGGGTGTTATAAACCATGCAACCCACAAATTGTTCTAAAACCCTTTACAAAAAACAACCCTATTGGTTACTCCCCCCACCTCAATTTGGTTAATAGGGTTTTCCCTCGCTTCTCTATTCTTCTTCAAAGAAAACACTTTATGTTATGTGGACTGTAACAAAAAACTGTATTGAAGTTCACATTCATATTTTATAACAACCCATTACATGCATCAAACATTCCATTTGAATATCGTAATACGTTTCAAATTGAAGATGCACAAAAAAGTTACAGGATGGAAAACACATAGGGTTGTCCCACACTTTTCAAATCTTCTTCAAAGACAATAGTTAGTGTTATGCACACCATAAGAAGAGAATGTATTGAATTTCACCTTCATATTTTATAACTGTCCTTGCTTCCAGCAAAAGTTGCATGATGGAAAACACATAGGGTTGTCCCTCACTTCTTAATTCTTCTTGAGAGAAAATACTCTCTGTTATGTAGACTATAAGAAAGTGTATTGAATTTCACCTTCATATTTTATAACAACCCTTACTTGTAGCAAACATTCCATTTCAATACCATTATACATTTCGAACACAATATACACAAAAAAAGTTGTAGGATGGAGAACACACAGGGTTGTCCCCCCCAGCCAGCGTGACAACATTTCATGACAATTGGGAAACTTTCAAGTATACCTTTCTCATTTCCAGAACATGCACTTCTCTCCATCATACATGGATGACACCTTCCATCAACATGGAGCTGAGTGGATGAGATCGTGGAAGAGGTGGTGGTCATGTGTGCTGGAAAGTAGAGCTTGTTTTGCAAATATTGCAAAGTAGCTCGAAAGATGCCCAGTTGTCATGAAATGTTGACATGTCTTTTATCTAATGCTTGTATCTGGCATGGAGAGGTGGAGGTTTTCATAGAATGCCAAGCCCAACAATGTGTAATTGCAGGTTGGAAAATATGAGGTGTTATTATACCTACAAACCAATTACCATTTACAAATCCTTCACAAGTAACATCCCAATTCGTTAATCACCCCTTAGTTGAATTTAGGTGCTTTTATATATCCCGCACGTGCAACTCCACCTCGTACTGTCAAACCTTCAGATTCCAACATGCAGAATGAAAGAACTCACAACACAGTGTATTCCAACTGCCAATTATTTTCCACATTACATCATCCCATCATAGGGTTTTTGTATGTTATGATGCCTCTGACATGCATTCTTCTAGGGAGAATAGCGACATCCAATTGCAAGGAAAAAGCTAATCTCCCTATAAAATATAGTAAAATCAAGCTATTGTCCTTGAAAAACATGTGTTTGAAATGATAACATAATCAGAAATAAATGATATGAATTTTCCACAATACATATTCATTATTGCTAGTTGATTTGTGGATTCAATTTTGTAATAATTCTTGCATCAACATTTCGGATCACACTCTGTGATCCAACATCAGGATGAAGAAGACAACATCAGTCATTGTGATGTTGGATCACAGAGTCTGATCTAAAATGTTCATGCAAAAATCCTTACATAATCAAATCCACAAATCAACTAGCAATGATAAGCAGGCATGTCTTATCCCTGAAGAAGGGCAATACATTATCATGTGTAAGCCATGTCTGAAGGAGATCACCTTCTGCAATTGGGAGCAGGCTATTCTGCCTACAAAAACGTATGTCACATGCATCATAACAATCATCTTGTTTTCAAAATAATTGTTCGGCATGGACAAAGAGCCCAAAACATGTCATTCAAAACCATTATTTGCAAATAGCAAAAAGCCTCGATGAGGTCCCATTTTCCACAGCTACATTTTGCAAGTTGGTAGCGAGCAACGGGAAATATGAAATTTTACAATTGCTTAATGAAATAACTAACAACCCATTGTGGAAATATGCGTGAAATTACCAAATAACGTTTAGAGAAATCAGAAACCATGCACAATATGTAATAGTTTTCTTTTGGTATGCTCTAATATTGTAATGAAGTCCACTTTCAAATTTCACTTTGCTACAGTCAAAATCTCATTTGACTTTCTTCATCTCATTGGAACAAAACACCCCGATAGAAAAGGTGGCCAGATGGACAAACAACATTGAGAAAAAGACTTGATGGTCAGATGTTCACTTGGTCGCCTGTCCTGTAGCCGGGAAAATGTGTCAGCACCAACGGGTTATAAAAATCATATTTTAGAATGGAGAAAAACCCAGAAAAACATGGCATTTGAAACTATTATTTGCAAATAGCAAAAAAGAGGTGCCAAGAATTTAATGAAGTCCACTTTCAAATTTTGGAACAACTCTTTGGTACAATCCAAATTTCATTTCGGTTTCTTTATATGATTGGAACAAATAAAATGCTCGCATTATTTGCAGTGTTTGAAAACACACTTTGTCTTCTCACTTGCATAGGGTTTTAGAACAGTATATGCATTGCTTGTTTCTTAACACCTAGGTTTTCCAACATGAATTCTTACTAAATAGAAACAATGCCTTCAAGAGATTTTGTAATATAGACAGTCTCAATGTATTTAAAATCCCTTTCAAAATTTATAAGGACTTTTAATTTGGGCATAAATTGCATTTAAATTTTACATGGCTAAAAAAAGAAGTGCACAAAATAATTGCAATTTGGAAAACATAATGTTCGGTTTTAGTTATTTGAATGTCCTTGTTTAAATGCAAAGGGTTGTCTCATGGTGGGTTGCTCAATTCTTAACACCCACTGTTTTGCAACATGGAATATTACATGATAGTATGAATGGTTATTCCTGACCCCATAGGGTGGCACATGCGGAACCAACGTTCCCTTCGTGAGGACAAGGAAGTTGATCTTGCCAACTAGGCCTTCTTAACCCATCCTTAGCCTAAAGGAGCACTATAAGCATGGGCGAGGCATCCATTATATTGTTTAATGTGTAATCTACCCATTCCCCCTAATTCATTATTAAGTTATCATTGAATTAAGAAACTCTCCAATGGGTTGTCCTAGACACCACTTTGGGTTCCGACCCCCATTGAGAGCCACTCCCCCTGCTTGCAACTAGTAAACCCTACACAAACAAGCAAGGAATATACCATCTTACACACTTAACATAATCATAAGAATCAATATACAGTGCAAGGCTTGGACCTTCTTACACATAGGCACAAAACATTACCAAACTTCCTCCAAAGTGAAACCATCAAAAGAACCTTATATACAAAAATATTCCCCCTTAAGCCTCTGGAAGCCAGCATAACCACTTTGCACTAATGACTCCCACTTTAAACAATAACCAAAATCAAACACAATATTCCATTTGTTAATAAAACAACCAATACAACCATGAGAGACATTAATTCCACATCTCATGATACTCACTACTTAGCCACTAATTCACTTATTTAAATTAACCCTTCTTTTACCTAAATATAATTAAATCAATTTCCTTTTCATTTCTATTTAATTTTTCCAATTCACTATCTACATTATCTATTAATTGCAAGACATAAACAATCTTTTACTAAAATCATATTAAATATACAAGCATATGTGCATATATATATATATATATAGTCCAAAATCCAAACTTAACTCATGTCTATCGAGTTTACATAGAATTGAATTAGGCTACCAAATAATATGTATAGAAATTGAACTCCAACATAATAACTTCTATTGAATTCTTATTGTAGCACATATTAAATGATTCCCAAAGCATATGTTAAATGCAATTTACGTAGCATTGTATACGAAGATAGGCGATTGGAAGTGAAATTGCATTGTGACAAGCTTAACACATTTTATCCATCGAATTAAAAATGGCAGACCATAATATATACTTATACCATATCTAATGTAGGCATAGGATATAATTCACATTTCCAAAGTAAAAACCATCACATGAAATGAAATATTTAATAATGAATGTTAAACTCAATAAATATGGCATGAAATGTTAAATAGACTAACTCTATTTCATTGCCAAAGTGGCGAAACCATAGGGAGGAGAGATGTCATCATACCATGGATGGGTCGGTGCCTTGCTAGGCACATAGCTGACCCAAGCATAAAGTATTTACATTGAATTCCAATCCTAACACAATTTCATTGAATGCCAATTATAAAAAATATGATGCATATTCAATATATCAAATGTCAAACAAAACTGATGCCATCAAATGGAAAATCAAACTACCATGTATGAAACACGATATCCATCAATTGAAATCAACATACTAAATATGAAATCACCCTATAAAAAACATACAAGTAAATGGAAAACCAAAGATGAAGTTATCAAATTAAATGGAGGTGTCCAGTATCAATAGTATTGCACAAGACTAAAATCGCTATGTACAGGGTCACAAAACGGTAGCCAAACATTGTGCTACAACCAACAAAAACATAGGGGAAAGAGAGGGGCGATAAAATCAAGCAATTGACCTCAGAAAAAAAAAAATATTTTTTTTTAAAGAGAGCATGAAAATATGGTACGACAATATCTATTAAAGAAGAGACCATGAAATTCATAAAAAATGCGATTGACAGGAAACAAGTGATAACCAAGAATGCAAGGTGAAAACTACAGGATCATAGCAAAATCATGGAATGCCAAGATTACAGAATACACACAAATGATTTACAAAAAGGGGTTTTAAAAACCTTCAGCAATTGCATCTATTAATTGCTTTATTTCAAAAATAAATAAACAAGTAAATGTTTTTCCTTTATCATTTAAGCATTCTTTTTAGCAACAGAGATAAATTCAGAAAGCAATGGAACCTGGATTCAATCGATTAGCATGGCTTAAGATTCAATGCCAGGATCCAAATTCCCAAGTTGCAGCTCCAATCACTTAAAAAACCCCAACAATTTTTATAGAATTCCAATTCAAAATCCCTAGTACTTTAAATTTGCAGGAAAATTACCCTCTCAGCAAAAACAGAATGAAAACCCCCAATCAAGAAAATATTCATGGGAAGCAAAACAAGATTATTTTCGAGATTTTTATTCAAACCCCCTTTTATTTGCAAGTAACCAATTCTTAATAAATGTTCGAGAGTGCTTGTTGCTACATGCAAAACATTTTATTTATCATTTTATTTTATATTTATCATTCACTACGATTATTCATATATTTGTTTTTATTTTATTCAACTAGTCATTCTAACTTATTTAAACTTAATAATCACCTTTTAATATTTTATTTATTAACTTGAACTTTACATTATAATTTATTTGATCATGACTATAATTATAAATAAGCATTTTTTTTAATTATCAAAAATACCTTTTTAACTTAATAATTCTATTTTAATGTGGCAATTAATCAGAAACATTTATCAAACAAATTTAATCAAATGGACTAAATACCAATCAATACCTGACCATAAAGTGAAGTCGAAAGCTAGAACTCAACAACACTAATGGACTAGACCAACCATATGGACAACACTGACAGGGTGTGAAAATCGGATACTCATCCTCTTCAAGGATGATGGCTGACATAGGGGACCAAGTGCTACCTCCATTCAACAATTCCATTGGGTTTAAGGAACACTCAAACCTGTAAATTCAGGTGGAGTCGATGCCTAGTACCTGCAAAATACAACACACAACATGATCGAGCATATACATAATCATACAGTCAGGCACATCGTGAAAGGAAAATCACAATGTTGCAGGGCACTCACAAGTGAGTGATGCGACACTATTCCCCTTCAGCAAAACACATCAAACACGTAACCACATCAATGCATAACAATCAGTTGCTTAACAACAAGATAAGAATAATCACCAGATAATCGCATAATGCTCATAATAAGATTAATCCACATAATCAATTAAGTCCATATACTAGTCATAACATAAGCATAAAACACCAGTAATAGAAGTATCATCAAACTATCATCGTAGCAGTGAGTCCTGTTAGCTCTCAAAAATGCAGGCAAGAATGCCTCAAGAGGCTGCCAATCTCTTGATACGCTTTAGGGTAACAGAAAAGGTCAAGAGAACTCAACCTTCTACTCTTTAGGTGCTGCTAACCTGGGCGAGTGTACCTTTCTGAATGAAGCAGACTTATCTTATGATTATCCTTCTGAAATTCGTTGTCCATAATGGTAGATGACAGTGAACAAATGAAATCAAACTTGATAGCAATCTTCTGATCTAAATCCTAAAATGCTTAATTAATAGATATAAAGAAACTGAATGAATCCAAATGATGAAATTGTAGAGACCAGTGCCTTATTGGGTATGCAGAGTCAAAAGAAATAGAAATGGGCAACTTATTCTAGCAGAAAATCAAATTGCTGGAATATGATCTGTTTATACTTGTATAAACATGCAAGATTGTGACTACTAAGCTCTACTTTAATAATCTAGATGAATCTCCCTGATTACTGTGATCAACCAAAAGGATTTAATCTCTTCTTGAGAGAACCAGTTAATTAACCACACAGATACAGCAAATGTGCACTGATAAACTGAAAGTAAACTTGTTACATCAATTTAAACAACCAGAAGAGTCAATCCTGGAGACAACTTAGCAATACTTTTCAATAAACTCAATAGACAATTGATGCCAGAAATGACCTGCCACATTAACTGAGTTTCACTGAAATTGCCATTTGAAAACATGCAACATAGCCTCTGAAAATGAGGACTTTATTCTACTGTGTCCATCCTCTACCTACTGTATCTATCTCTAATCTCATAATCATCAATTACAATCGGGGTGCATATATATACACCAGCAATCAGGAAACAAATCACTTCAAATTCATGTCGGCCACCGTAGAGATCGGGCTCAGTCATGTCGGCTTCCAAGGGTATTTAGAATTTCACATATGTCGGCCTACAACATTTGAATCTAATTTCTGAGCCATTCGCTGAGACACCCTGTAAGTATGCCAAAGGAAAAATATCGCTTATTGCCCCCTGCTCTTTGTGTTTCGCCCAGATCTTGTGGTGTCGGTAAGATATCATATCGAAAACCTCGTGCATCCCCAAGATCACACTTCTACTATATTTGTTTCAGTCGCCGAGACACAAGAAAATGTCTTATTGAAATGAACCTTTTGTTTTGATTTACTATCGCTGTGAGATTCTGATATCGGTGAGACCTCTCGCAGAACATACTATGTCATACCGAAAGCCCTCACCATCCTACGTCGCCAAAACAAAAGTGAACTCTCACTGAGAGGCATCTATTCATTAAACATTGTTGGCAAGACCCGACTCTTTCGCTAAGACCATATATCGATATCATTTTGTCTGACCGAAACAACCCTTTGTTCGCCTAGTCGGTAAGACAATTAGAACTCAGTAAGACATTCCCCCGACACACCATGGTTTGGCTGAAAAGAAACACTACGAGCCAATTGGTAAGACAAGAAAGACTTTTCCATAACATTACACCGATGCAAAGACTCACACGGATAGGCACCATCATTTACCAGTCGGCAAGACACAAACCATCTCTCTGTGACATTATATCGATGACCCAAGCTCATGCCGAAAACTACCTGTAGATAAAATCTATTAGTTATGACATCAAATGAGTCTTGTCGATAGGCAATACAGACTCATGCAAGCAGAAAAATGCAAAATGGACCGGGAAGAAACTAATGGACACATGTCGATAGGAACCAGAAAGAAAAGAAATGCACGACTTGAAGGAAACATGGGTAAAAATATGCAAAGGGTGAGTAGAATTATACAAAAACAAACCCTAATGCATTAGGATGAGGACACATATAGGAACTTAGGGGGATGAAAATTTGTGAAATTAGGCAGAAATTTATAGTCCCAATAAGTCCAACATCAAACAAATTGTCATAATGTCTAATACTAAGTAGATCAACTACCAGTCTAACAAAGAACAAAATGAAGGGTACTACATCCTCCCCCCTAGAATCAGGCTTACTCCTGGAAGCTTGCAAGCAAGTAAGGGTATAACTCTGGCATCTAGGATGCATCATTAGGATCCCACTGGACCCTCACCTACTGAACGTCTCGACCCCTGAGGGTGAGTTTCCTATGATGCAGAATTCCCACAGGCTCCATAGATAGTTGCCCATTCTCTACCTGTAAAGCACTCTAGTTAAGAACATGAGAAATATCTGGGTAATATGGCCTGAGAATTGAAACATGAAATACATCATGGATGCGTGATAGACTGGGTGGAAAAGCAATATAGTATGCAAGAGGACCAATCCTCTTTAAAACCTTGAATGGCCCAACAAAACACGGTGTGAGCTTAGTGCCTTTTCCATATGGATCAAACTCTTTCGAGGATGCACCTGCAAGAATACTTGGTCTCCAATAGAAATCTGATGATCAACGCTATGAGTATCCACATACTTCTCCTTCTTGTTTTGTGCTGCCACCAAATACTCTCTAATACAAACAACCTGTTGCTCCATCTCTTGAAGCATCTCCGGTCCTAGAAGGACTCTATCCTCAAGGTGATCCCAACTCAGCGGGGTCCGACAAGGACAACTGTATAATTCCTAAAAAGGAGGCATACTAATAGAACTGTGGTAACCATTGTTGTACGTAAACTCCACCAAATATAGGTAATCCTCCCAATGAGATTTACGATCCATGACATACATCTTGAGCATATCCTTGAGGACCTGATTAACCCTCTAGTCTACCCATCGGTCTCCAGGTGGTAATATAAACTAAAGTTCAACTGAGTCCCCAATGCATGCTGCAAGGATGTCCAGAGAGCTAAAGTGAACATTAGATCTCTAGCACAGATGATCCTACGAGGAATTCCATGCAATCTAACTATATCCTCCATGAAAATCCTGGCAACTAAAGAAGTATTATATGAAGACTAAACAGGAGAGAAGTGCACCACCTTGGTCAACCTGTCCACGATGACCATGTTGGCATCATTGACGATGAGAAGATACTACAAACTAACTATAAAATCCACTGAAATGATGTCCCATTTCCATTTTGGAACAAGATGTAGATGAAAAAGACTTGTGGGGTGTTGGTGATTTTCCTTATCCCTCTGACATTCCAAACACCTCGAGACAAAATTTGCAATATCCCTCTTCATTTCGGCCCAAAAATATAATTGACAGAGGTCTGTGCGCATCTTTTTGACACCCAGATGAGCTAAATAGGGTGCTCGACATGCCTCTGACATGATTAGGCTACAAAGACCCTCTAAAGGAGGAACATACAAACAACTTAAGTGTTACAAGAGACCATCCAACTCAAGAGAATATCCTACAAATCTACCCTCCAAAGCTCTGCCTAACCCAACCTCAGATCTCACCTCCTGATACCAACTGTCTGCAGGAAGCGTTGTAAGGATCTGACTCCTCAAATCTACTCCAAGAGTTACTGCTGAAAGCTCATGTATCCACCAACTAAGAGCATCTGTCACAACATTCTTCTTACCCTAGATAAACTTCACCTCAAAATTGTACTCACACAAGAACTCCATCCACCGCCTCTGCCTATCATTCAGGTTTGGCTACGTGAAAATGTACTGTAAACTGCAGTCACTATGCAACTCAAAATGATTCCCCAATAGAAAATGTCTGCATCTCACCAAGGCATGAACAATGGTGGCTAAATCCAAGTCATGCATAGGATAGTTCATCTCATGATCCTTGAGTTTGTGAGACTCATAGGCTATCACACAACCATCATACATCAATACTGCTCCTAGATCCTCCAAAGATGCATCAGTACACACAAAAAAATCTCTAGTAGGATAAGGAATTTCCAAAATAGGCACACTATTCAACCTCTTCTTTGAGACTCTGAAAGGCTTCTTGACACTGCTCTAACCAAACAAACTTCTTCCCTTTCCTCTGAAGATAAGTGATAGAGTGAGCTATCCTTGAAAAACCCTATACAAATTGACGATAATAACTTGCTAAACCCATAAAACTATGAACCTCCATAACATTAGTGGACGCAAGTCAATCTATGATGGCTTGGGTCTTTGAAGGATCCATGAAAATACCCTCTCCAGAAATGACATGACCCAAATATCTCATCTTTGTCTGTAAGAATTCACACTTTGCCAAATTTGCATATAGCCGATTCTCCCTCAGATATTGCAATACCTACTGCAAATGCTCCTTGTGCTCCTCCATAGTCCTTGAATAAATCAAAATTTCATCTAGGAACACAAGGAAAAAAATTTCAAGATAGGTGAGTAACACTCCATTCATCAAGCTCTTAAATACAAACGGTGCATTCGTCAACCCGAATGGCACAACAATGAACTCATAGTCCCCATATCGAGTGTGAAATGCAGTCTTATAAATGCCTGCCTCAAAGATACACAACTGATGATAGCCTGACTTAAGATCAATTTTTGAAAACACCTTAGCTCCCTTAATCTGATCAAAGAGGTCATCAATCCTCGACAAAGGATATATGTTCTTCACCATCACCTTATTCAACTACCGATAATCAATACACAACCAAAGGGATCCATCGTTCTTCTTCATAAAAATGACCAGTGCCCCCCAAGGAGAGACACTAGGATGAATGAACCCTTTAGCCAATAACTCCTCAAGCTGCAACCGAAGCTCCTTAAGCTCCTGAGTGGTCATCTGATATGGAGCTCGAGAAATAGGCTCTGCTCCAAGAACAAGAACTATCCTGAACTTGTTGTCATGCTGAGGTGGCATCTCGAGAATCTCACTGGGAAAGACATCTACATACTACCTAAAGATAGGATGATCATTGAGGGACACCTCTCAACTCTCCCCTAGCTCAAAATCATTAACCTTCATGACAAAAAACTGGCAACCCTGATGCATACATCTCCTCAATTTCATAGCTAGAATCATACACAAGGAGATGGGCCTCTGAATAAAAACTACCTCTACCTCTCTGCCTGAATCATCCACACACTACACTGACTTACACCGGAAATCTATCACTGCTCGATGAGCATCCAACCAATGCATACCCAACGCTATATCATAATATCCCAAGGGTATGATGCATAGATCTGTTGTGGTAAAGAGAGTACCAGTCCTCAATCCACATCCATACACAAGGGATTCTACCGCTACTCTAGCTCCAGAGGCCAATTCGACCTACCACCTATCATCCTACTTTGCTATCACTAATCTACATTGCACCACTAAGGAAGGGGAAATGAAAGAATCAGAAGCACTAGAGTCAAAAAGGATAGAAATGCCAATACCTTGCAACACACCTGTGGTCTCCACAACTGTGCCTTGATGCTCTACCTGGTGGTTATTAACCACTACAACCACTCTATGAGACCTGTTTGCATCACCCACTATCAGTTCTAAGGCTCCCAACCTTTGACTAAATCCTGATGTGCTCTTTTGTGGACATTGCCTAGCTATATGGCCCTGTTGGCTACAAGAAAAACATCCTATACCTTTGCCATACCCCTACGACCCAAGGGTATACTGGACTACTGGAAGCTACCTCTACTGACTACAGACTATGTCCTCTGAGCCAGTTGGTCGAGACGATAATGCTTGGCTTGTTGCCAACTCTAGTTTTTTCTAGATAGAGAACCACCACCTTGCTAAGACTGAAAGTTCTTTGGTTTCAACTAGGAACGATGCTACTGTTGTTGTCCACCCTTAGTGGGTGCATGATGGCTCCTAGAGGAACCCGTTACTTGAGACTAACCACCTTGGGACCCGAAGCCTACTGGAGAGGCACTACCAATCTGCACACTTGTCTGTCCCCCTAACACCATGGCCAAATTATCCTCTACTGTGTGAGCCTTCTTTCCTGCCACCTCCATGGTTTTCAGCTCAAAAACATGGACTCCCCCACTAATATGGGAATTCCCTAATAAAATGTTGAACCAACATGGCCTCATCATCCCCAATACCTACATACTACTTAAGCTCAAAGAACATGTGCTCATACTGCTCCACAGAAATAGCCATCTACCTAAACTCATGAAACTCATCAGTGTGATGCTGCCTCCAGTGATTTGATAAAAAATGAGCTCTAAACCTCTCCAAAAACATCTCCCAAGAAAATGAATCAATATGCAAATGTAATTTTTGTTACTCCAACCGCCACCATGTAGAGGCGAAACCCCTAAGGTGCATGATGGCGCATCTTTCCTTGGTGTTACTACCATACAGATGCATGAAAAAAGACCTGTTCAGGTCTATCAACCATGTCTTTGCCTCCAAACCACCACTAGAACCATCAAAGGTAGGAGGACGTTCTGTTAAGAGATCCCTCATATGACTTGCTAAAATAGTCTCCTACTCTGTTGTGTCATCTCTCCTCCTAGGATACCTTTCTCTCTCCCTATCCACCTATTGATTAGCTTCCTATCTAGGACCTAGATGGGCAAGGACCTCTTCAAAAATATGATGCAACTGAGCTCCCTCTAACTCTGGCTAACCCAGATTCTAACCCCCACTTTCTTGATAATTCTGATAGCTCTGATGTTCCTCATGTTCACTTTTGTGGGATCTCTGAGATGGGGTGCTCTTGTAGTTCTTCCCATGGCCACCACCATGACCTCTACCATGTCCTTGACCTCAACCTTGATCCTTTGGCATCTTCCTACACAAACACCACCAAATGACAAGTCTCAAGTTGTTAAGTGAGGATAACAAAAGTGAAACATAATCTTCAAAATCTAAGCAAATAAGACAAAATAATGGGATCCTATAAAACCATAATACCCAGTGTTAGAACATGGGCTCTGATACCATGTGTAACACCCCTGCCATAGAACCCTAGAGCACAATGCTTAACTTGACTTAATAAAAAAATTTATTTTCATTTTTAAATGAAATACACAATAGATTGCATAACATAAGATAACATGTAATCTAAACCTAAGTCCTCTAAGGTTCCATGACTATGCTACTAACATATCTATCAACCAAGCTAACATGAATTATTTCATTAACTACAATGATAACATGAGTTAAATAACAAGAAAATTCCATTTTAAATAAAAACATCATAAGATCCTTCATTAGTCACTTCCATAACATGTCATCAGATAAATAACATTTAAGATCATTTCAAATAACTAACATATGTAAAATACATCACTTAACAGTTTTCATTACAAGAGAGTTCATTACTATCTGTTACAACATTACAAGGTTTACAATAATGCTTCCCTGATTACAATTGGGAAGATTCTTCTAAAGTACAATAAGAGATACATTGATATGCAACTTGATACAATTACATAAAAGATAATCCATTCGATCTGGAATAGGTACTATATTCCACAACAACATGAGCAATCTCCACATACATGAAAATGTAACAAGGGTACCCAATGGAGGAAAAAGCACCAACCTCCCGACCTTGTGGAACCTTAAGGTCCACCCCGCATGCTAGGAGATAATGCAAGGTACCAACACAAATAGTCAATCAAGAAGACAACAAGCTAACATAAAAAAGGGCTATACATCACTGACTTCATTTCGAGAGGCACACATGCAACAAAAAGACAACAACAACTAGGGAATACTAGACCACAATAGGGAAGAGTGTCATCGCATGCTCCTGACATGGGTTGTCCTGGTAGTCTTTCACTATACCCCAGCCCCCATCTATGGTTGTCTTGGTAAACCTCTCACTAGGTCCTGGTCCCATAGGGTGACACATGCAAAACCAACATTCCTTTCCTGAGGACAAGGAAGTTGATCTTGCCAACTGGTCCTTCTCAACCCATCCTTAGCCTAAACAAGCACTACAAGCATGGGTGAGTCATCCATTATCTTGTTTAGTGTGTAATCTACCCATTCCCCCTAATTCATCATTAAGTTATCAATGGATTAAGAAACTCTCCAATGGGTTGTCTTGGACACTACTTTGGGCTCTAACACCCATTGAGAGCCACTCCCCCTAGTTGCAACTAGTAAACCCTATGGAAACAAGAAAGGAATATACCATCTTGCACACTAAACATAATCATAAGAATCAATATACAATGCAAGGCTTGGACCTTCTTGCACACACACAAAACATTACCAAACTTCCTCTAAAGTAAAACCATCAAAAGAACCTTATATGCAAAAATATTCCCCCTTAAGCCTTTAGAAGCCAACTTAACCACTTTGCACTAATGACTCCCACTTTGTAAAGATGCATGTTCCTTACTTACTAAACATAGAAATCTCAAAGAATATTCACATTTCCAACTAAGGATATTGATATAAGATTCATTTCCACATAAGAATAATGAAACAATATATATATGATAATAAGATTACTCCAAGGCAATTACAATGTCGAATGTAAAAGTTTACACCAGGTGGTGTTACAACATCTATTTCAATGTTACAGATATAAGTACATATGAATGATCACTTCAAGTGCACAAGTTAAGTTTACAATTGGCTATGCAAGCCATACAAAGTAATACAAGAAACGTGTACAAGTATCCATATGATGAGGAATCCTTGGTGTTCAACCACCATGACACTGCTTTGTCTTCTGTAAAGCCAAGACCAAGAGTGGGTCTAGGTGCCTTTTTTTCCCAACCACAAAGCATAATACTTCCTTGGATTTCTTCCTAGCTTGAAGAAAACTTTGACCCTACGCGAGGAGCCTAGCAACCTGGAATGGAGAAGCAGGAGGGAACTCTCGATGCAAGCTTGATGCCTATATGATATCTTAATCTAGAATGACACATCTCTTGCATGCAAGATGTGGCAAAGACTAATATCAATAATTTCTAGGCTTTTAAATCTCATCTATTTTACTGGTGCATATGCTTGGCCAAGCAATAAAAGTGACAAAAAGTGATAGTTTTGAAAAGGAAAACTATCATCTTTGGAAATCCACACTCGACATCTTATCCCGAAAGTGGTTTCATAAAAGAAATACATGTAGCATAATTTTCTCAATTCTAAAATATTTCAAGCATTTTCTATTCATTCAGCTCTTTCTAGTACAGTTTCATCATCAAGTTCTCTAAATGTTATACAAGTTTTCGATATCACTGAAAAAGAAATATCCAATAGATAATTGTTCAAAGCAATTAACAATCCAACTATTTACTTCATATATGTTTCTCATAAAAAGATGGCAATTTAATGTGTTTCAATGGTTTTTCTATTGTTTGACTGAAATTTAATATGAAATCATAAATCATCATGTAAGTTAAATTGCTTCATAATCAGATTGGAAATATTCATTCAGAATTTTAAATATATACATATATATATACATATATATATATATATTCTCATATATATATATATACATATATATATATATATATACATACATATATATATATATACATACATATATATATATATATTCTCATATATATATATAAATATGTTCATGTATTCAAGAACATATCTATGATAAATAGAGATAAAACTCAGGCTACACAAAGCATTAACAATCAGATTTTATATCAAGAACATCATTATAAACTCAGATCATATTCTCAACAATTTCCTAAATATCATTTGAAAGACAAAACTATGTATCACAAGTTCATATTTTGCATGTATTTTTTTATTAAATTCACATACATGTATATATATATATATATATATATATATATATATATGTATATGTATTGATGAATAGTTTTCTATTTTTAAAAAATACTAAATACACATTATATATATATTTATATATAAATATCAGATTTATCAGATTAATATATATATATATATATAAATGTGACACCCCTCCGATTTGCTATATTTTCTTTGACAACTCAGATACTTTGTTAGACCTTATTTTATGTTATGGTTGTTCTATCGCTGACAGTGGAGCGATGATAGACTATATGGATGTGATGATACATTATATGCATGGTGATTATGTTTAATATGCTTTATGTTTGCATAGATGCTTAGTTGTGATGACATTGCTATATATGTTTATTGTAGTTTAATTGATATATTATCTCGTTAGTTGATGTGACATTGTATTGGTGAACAGAATGGTATTGCATCACTTGCTTGCAATTTCCCTGTGATTTCCGTGATTCTCTCTTCACAGTGTGTACCTAACCATTGCTGGGACGTTTCATCCCGTTTGCCAGTTTCATCACTTTTTCTTTCCATGTATGTTTTTATTCTAATAGCTCTTTTACAATTTTTCTATTTGTCTATAATATTTAGTGCCAAGTATGTAGGCCAAGTTTTCAATTAAGTCTGTGGCATTATACCCATTTTGCACAGGTTATTGCTACCCATTGGCTTTACAAGTTCTATTTAATACAGTGCACAAAACTATTCCAAGTAATGACTTGTTATATTTGCACATCTTTTGCGGTGTGGTGGTCAGATCAAAACATATTGATAAAGAGAAAAAATAGGATATACAAATAGCATTGTACAAAATCGCCATCAGATGTTCAAAATGAACCATTTAAACTTACTAAATATTCTAGAAAAATAACGAAATTGTAAAAAGAACTATTACGAAAACACTTAAGAACCACAAAAAAATGGTAGATGATGGAAAACTAACATTAAATAGAACTTTTAAATATGGAGAAATAATCAACTCGAGAGATAGAAAGGAGATTTAAATTAGGACAGGATCATACAATGGACTCTCAAGAGCATGTATATTGACCATTTCATAAAATAGGAAATACTCAGAAAAGCCTCTACTGCTGCTCACATTTCAAAGTGAAGAATGCAGTTCAAGTGAAGAACCCATTTCAAGTGAATAAATTGTTGTTACACCTTGTCTAGATACTGATACAATTTCAGGTAACCACAAATATGGTCCAAACTCAAAATCTATACATGCATTTCCCTTGAACTAGGTTCTCCCTTCAACTGGGTTCTTCACCTTGAATTTTATTTGTAAGTAATTTCACATACTTACATGTCCACATATAAACTCTTTTGGTGAAAGATTTCAAATTAGCTCAAAACACTTAAGAATCACATGAAAATAACAGTTGATTGAAAACCCCAACATTTCACAATTTCAAACAAATCAGAACTTGTAAATGCATAATAAATTTTGGAAATTTAACTGTCCACTACACTTGCGATTCAAGCTATGGCAGCCAAAATCACCTATATTTAATGCAAAAGGTTCACATCTCCTGAAGCATCCTTCTCAATCCACTTGCCCTTGTTTTGTTCATTTTTATTTCCTCCCCTTTATCAACCACCTGGAAGAAAGACAAGTGTTAGTGATATATTAAATTGGAAAATTAAAGACATTTGGTTCTACAAATATTTTTTTTAATTCCAAATTTTACCAATATACAATTTATATATTCTGCTGAGTGCAAAATGCCAGCTTGCACAAACAATAAACAAACATATTAAACTATACATTGGGAATTTAATTTCCAATTTAACCTATCACTAACACTAGTACATATATCATCAATCATATCTACCATTTTTCCATTCTACTGGAATTGTGAGCAATGAACGTTCATTCTATGCGAGCAATTGATTTGTTCCAATCAAGAGAAAGCTAACTCATAAAAAAAAAGCACCTATGTATGTAACATGAGATCAAAGTGGCATTTCATTTTCCTCATCTGATTTGATGAAATAAATTGTCACATTATTTGCAGTGTTGGAAAACCCACTATCTCCATATAAGGTGTT
This sequence comes from Sequoia sempervirens, assembly GCA_007258455.2. Taxonomy (NCBI): domain Eukaryota; kingdom Viridiplantae; phylum Streptophyta; class Pinopsida; order Cupressales; family Cupressaceae; genus Sequoia; species Sequoia sempervirens. The sequence continues at coordinate 148,249 of VDFB02316229.1, forward strand.
CAGAAACAATCAACCCTTATAGTGTTTGTAAAACCCTCTACAACTAAGAGGAGACAATGTGTTTTCCAATTGTACAAATAATGGGAGCAATTCATTTGTTCCAATCAGGAGAAAGCTAACTCATAAACAAAAAACACCTATTTATGTAACATGAGATCAAAATGGCATTTCATTTTCCTCATCTTATTCAACCAAATAGATGCTCACATTATCTGCACAGTTGGGAAACACACTATCTCGATATAAGGTGTTAAGAAACAAGCAACCCATATAGTGTTGTAAAACCCTCTGCAAGAGAGAGGAGACAATGTGCTTTCCAACTGTGCAAATAATTCAAGCAATTCATTTGTTCCAATCAGGAGAAAGCTAACTCATAAACAAAAAGAACCTATGTATGTAACACGAGATCAAAGTGGCATTTCATTTTCCTCATCTGATTTGATGAAATAAATGCTCATATTATTTGCAGTGTTGGAAAACCCACTATCTCTATATAAGGTGTTCAGAAACAAGCAACCCTTATAGTGTTTGTAAAACCCTCTACAACTAAGAGGAGACAATGTGTTTTCCAACTGTGCAAATAATGGGAGCAATTCATTTGTTCCAATTAGGAGAAAGCTAACTCATAAACAAAAAGCACCTATTTGTGTAACATGAGATCAAAATGGAATTTCATTTTCCTCATCTTATTTGACCAAATAAATGCTCACATTATCTGCAGAGTTGGAAAACACACTGTCACGATATAAGGTGTTAAGAAACAAGCAACCCATATAGTGTTGTAAAACCCTCTACAAGAGAGAGGAGACAATGTGTTTTCCAACTGTGCAAATAATGATAGCAATTCATATTTTCCAATCAGGAGAAAGCTAACTCGTAAACAAAAAGCACCTATGTATCTAACATGAGATAAAAATGGCATTTCATTTTCCTCATTTGATTTGACCAAATAAATGCTCACATTATTTGCACTGTTGGAAAACACACTGTCTCCATATAAGGTGTTATGAAACAAACAACCCATATAGCATTATAAAACCCTCTACAACTGAGAGGAGACAATGTCTTTTCAAACTATGCAATCATCTGATTCGACCAAATAAATGATCACATTATTTGCAGTGTTGGAAAACACACTGTCTCCATCCTTAACAACAAATCCCTCCCCAGCCAGCAAACTACAAAATGAAAATGTGGAAAATTCCTATGCACCTCAACGAGCAATGCATTTGAGGGGTTCTCTAGTGGTTCAGCCACCTGCAACTCCACTTTCCTCACCAAAGCATCCCTCCAACCCACCAAACTCGAGAAATGAAAAATGTGGACAATGGCAATGTTACATGCATTTTGTCTATCTTTTTAACTTTAGAAAAAAAAGCACCTATGTATGTAACATGACATAAAAATTGCTTTTCACTTTCCTCATATGATTTAACCAAATAAATGGTCACATTATTTGTAGAGTTGGGAAACACACTGTCTCCATATATAGTGCTGTAAAACCCTCTGCAACAAACAGGAGATAGTGTGTTTTCAAACTATGCAAATAATGGGAGCAATTCATTTGTTCAAATTAGGAGAAATCTAACTCATAAAAAAAAAATACCTATTTATGTAACATGACATCAAAATGGAATTTTCCTTTTCCCCATCTGATTTGACCAAATAAGTGCTCACATTATTTGTAGTATTGGAAAACACACTATCTCCATATATGGTCTTAAGAAACAAGCAACCCATATAGTGTTCTACAACCCTTTGCAATTGAGAGGACACAGTGTGTTTTCCAACTCCACAAATAATGCAAGCAATTTATTTGCTGAACTCAAATAAAGAAAGCAAAATCACATTTGGGTTGTCACAAAGAGTTGTTTAAAAATTTGAAACTGAACTTCACTACATTCTTACAGAATAGGATCTGGATAACTACTAAATAAAAAACACCTATGTACATACAAAAATGCATGAAAAACATACATAACAACATACATGGAAACATACATAACATGACGAGACGTTGTTGTGCGGGGCCCGCTAGACAGGTGATCACAGAGAAAAGCCGCGGTGGGAGTAAACGTTTGGCGATGGTTAGGTGGGAGTTAATGACGCTGTCAGCTGGATTTTCCTGCTTGTCACCGGGGGAAAAAGGTGGGCAGGTTTTCTTTCTCAGCAAGTCTCTTTTGTGTGGCAGAGGAAAAGTGGAAGGGAAAGACATGGGCCTTTTTTGTTTTGAGAAAGAAAGGTGAAAATACTATTTTTTTCGTGGCTATTTCAAGAAAGAAAGGTGCAAATACTATTTTCTAGCAACGAATAGCCATTCATTTCTTCAGTTTTCATGGTAGAATGGAAAAATGGCACATACATAGAGCAAATATACATACCTTATAGAGCTCTGAACACCTACAACTCTCCCCATTGCTATCCACCAAAACGTCACTGTCCACAAATGGAGAAAATGGGACCTTGTTTGGGATTTTTGATATTTGCAAATAATGGTTTCGAATGCCACATTTTGGCTCTTTGTCCATCCACACCGAACAATTATTTTGAAAACACGCCAATACTGACACACTTTCCCAGCCACGGTTGCAGGTATTGGGCCTTTTTCGTTTACAAAAAGAAAGGTGAAAATATTATTTTTTTCCAGTTTGCACGTTGAAAGGAAAAGTTGAAGGTTTGAGTGCAAGTGGACAAGTTGGAGGAGAAAACCAACGAAATTGAGGTGATAGGTACTATCCAATAGTGTTGCAAAGCGTTTTACAACACTATTTGGGTTGCTTGTTTCTTAACACCTAGGCTTTTCCAACATGAATTGTTGCAAAATAGAATGAAGTGCATAGTATGAATCACACTATGTGTCGAGGGTTAATATAGTCCCCCTTAAATGACAAATGTGCTATTTGACACTAAAACCCAATACTGTGTTTCCCTTTTACAATTATTTTGTGCACTCTTTTTTTCAATCGAGTAAAATTTAAACACAACAATGGAATGTGTGATTTCGAAGAAATTCATATTGTCTTTTAATATTCCATGTTACAAAACTGTGGGTGTTAAGAATCAAGAAACCCACCATGAGAAAACCCTTTGCATTTAAACAAGGACATTGAAATAACTGAAACCGAACATTGTGTTTTCCAAATTGCAATTATTTTGTGCACTTTTTTTTTCAATCATGCGAAATTTAAATACAATTTTTGCCCAGATTAAAAGTCCTTATAATTTTGAAAGGGCTTTTCAATACATTGAGACTGTCTATATTACAAAAGCTCTTCAAGACATTGTTTCTATTTAGTAAGTATGCATGTTGGAAAACCCTACTTGTGAAGACACAAGCAATGCATATACTGTTTTAAAACCCTATGCAAGTGAGAAGACATAGTGTGTTTTCCAGCACTACAAATAATGTGAGCATTTCTTTTTTGTTCCAATCAGATAAAGAAACTGAAATGGCATTTCAACTGTATCAAAGAGTTATTCCAAAATTTGAAAGTGAATTGCATTACATTTTTGGAGTAACGAAATAAAACTCTTCATAATGAACTAACTGAATGGGACAGTGTGTTTTCCAAAACTGCAAACCATCTATAACAACACTGTGCCTTGCAAGTATCATAATACCTACCATTTTCTAATTTCATTACATTCTTGGCACCTCGTTTTGCTATTTGCAAAAAATGGTTTTGAATACCACATGTTTTTGGGTTTTTGACCATTCCAAAATATGATTTTGAAAACCCACTACTCCTGACACGTTTTCCCAGCAATGGGATATGCCACAGCAGGTTGGAGTTAACGTCCATCAATCAAGACTTTCCATCAGTGCAATTTTTCCATCTGGCCTTCTTTTTTGTCAAGGCCTTTTATTCCAATCAGATGAACAAACTTAAATGACACTTGGATTATACCAACAAACAAGACCAAACATCCACGAAAGGTAGGTAATAGTTAACTGACATAGGATAGTGTGTTTTCCAACACAACAAACAATGTATACCACTATGTCTTCCAGGTTTCCTAATACCTGTTGTTTTCAAATTTCATTACATTCCTACTATCAAAATCACAAAAGGTTCTCCACACAATCACAAAACATACCAAATTGAGGTCAGGGGTGAGTAACCAATTGGGTTGTTACTTCTAAAAGGTTTTACAATAGTCTGAGTTTTAGGAGACAGTGTGTTTTCCAAAACGACAGCGTATAAAATGGCACCAAAAATGGGATGTCGTGTGGGTTTTTGCTATTTGCAAATTATGATTTCAAATGCCACGTTTTGCACTTTTTTATCCATTTCGAATAAGAATGTGAACAATAGCGACATTATGGGTTTTATGTGGTTTTCAAAATATAGCATTTCATTGCAGAACCCACGGATTTTTCTTTCTATAAACATTATTCACTAATTTCACTCATTTTTCCACAATGGGTTGTCACTTTATTCATTCGGCAATGGAAAAAATTGAAAACCAGCATATGCGGAGGAAATAAAACAAAAGATTTAAAAATCGTCGACACAAAAAAACATTATCAGACCTGCATTTGAACTAAATATAACTTTTCCCAATGAAAACCCTGCAACATTCAAAATAAGAATGTCATCAATGGCGACGTTTTGGGCTTTATGTGATTTTCACAATAGTTTGTGGTTTCTATAAACCTTAATGAATTATTTTTAAACATACAATGGTTTGTGGTCTCTCTAAACCTTACTCAACTATTTCACTCATATTTCCATGATGGGTTGTCATCTATTTCATTCATAAATCACAAATTTTCAAAACCAACTTATGAGAGGAAACGAAATTAAAAAACCCTCAATAGAAAATCACAAAACGAAAACCCCGCAATGAATAGTTGTTTGTTTCTTCAGTATTCATGGTAGAATGGAAAAATGGCACATACACAGAGAAAATATACATACCTTAAGGAGCTCTGAACACCTGCAACTCTTCCCATTGCTATCCACCAAAACGTCGCTGTCCAAAAATGGCGAAAATGTGACCTCTTCTGTACTTTTTGATATTTGCAAATAATGGTTTCGAATGCCATGTATTTGGATTTTTTTCCATCCATGCCGAACTATTATTTTGAAAACTCGCTAGTGCTGACATGTTTTCTCGGCAACGGGACGTGGGGCACGTTAACGTTTGGTCGTCAAGTCTTTCCGCCGGCTGATTTTCCTTCCAGCCACCTTTTTTCGTCGTGGGACAAAATCAACCACGGGCATGTTAATGGGAGGGGTACTCCATACTATGCAGATGTTATATACATAGGTGCTTTTTGTCCAGGAGTTAGCTTTCTCCATATATATATATATTACTTGATGTTAGATTCTGACTGTTCCCCTCAAAAAGATACTCTAAATTGTGAAATGAATTTTAAAATTTATCTTAATTCAATAACTCAATGCAATACATTAGATGCATATAAGAACCAAATTAGGGGATTTTTTCAATGTTTACAAACATAAGTGTTGCTCACATATTCAATTGTATTAAGTAGAGCTACACAACTATTTTCACAATACGTTTGAGTTACTGCAATTGTTGTTTTCTAATTTGATATTTTGTAAGCTAAATTTTCTTAGCAATATATAGGATTTCTACTAAAAGTTATATGTTGGAAATTTGTTTAGAGTAATTAGCTTGGATTTTTTTCTAAAGATTATAATATTTTTTTAATCTCTCTTTAAATATCACCGTGACATTATTCTTACTGTTGTAATAATCTATTCCCAGATAGTGATGTTTAAATAAAATCATTGGTCTTTGCATAAGTGGATGACTTATGAAAAAGAAATATGCAATAAAAAAATGTGAGAAAACAAAAGATGTTGGATAAAAGATCACTCAATTGCACCGAATCTTGAACTTTGAAGGTAGGGTACGCCAAACTAAAGGTCCATTGGTCTGTAATCATGCTACTTCTTCTATAGGAAGCGTGGAACTTAGAGGAATTCCTCCTCCATTCCTGTTTAAATACAGTTTCCTCCATTAACATCCTACCCTCACACCAAGCTTCCACGAGTGAGTTGCTAGGTTTTCTAGTATAATGTGCTATGAATATGTTTACATTTTTTCTACCATTATGCATGACATGCAAAGTAGAAAATTGGACTATGCAAGTGGTGGGATTTATTAACATAATCGTTTATAGGTTTAAGAAAGCTACCTTGTAGGTTGAGGGAGGTCCATGTCAAGAATAAAAGATAAAAAAAAGTGATCACATGCAAATTAAAGAACCATAACATACACATATTTAGATTTGCAAGATAGGACTAAAATTTCCTAATAGATGACCACAAATATAAATGTTTTGTATTATAGATAGAGGTATCAAACAATGATAATTTATAATTCACAAGAAATACCATAAGTAAATTCTTCTTTAGTTGTTAAGAAAATACCTGAATTGAGCTCAAAATCTTCAACAATGTTCTTTCAAGAACTTACATGATCCAACCCTTCATGAACATTTCCAGCCATGAGAAATAAGTGTCCTTATTTTCTAGCTAAGCCACAAATGATAGTAATGGGAGTGTGGTGTGATTTAGAGGTTGATCCCTCAATCTATCAGAACGTTGAATTCCTCATCTTCCTTGTTCTTGATAGATATACACAAAAACCCAAATGTCTTGCAGACAAAAAATTTCATTTTAAAACCAAAAAAATCCAAGATGATCAATTTTTCCAAAATGAGCATTATTAAAACAAGAAAGTCATTCAATTTTTCCAAAACAAAAATAACTTAATAAAACAAGTTTCCTTTTCCGCAATCAGTTCGGAGCTGTGCATGTGCACGAACTCAACTTTTTCTATATTTTAATGGCTTTAACAATTTGTTCAAAAATCTCATCCATTTATTTTATTTTATTTTCAATTAGATTATTTTTCCTTATTTGCTTTATCGAATCTCAAAAATAATAATAATTCTTTATTTTAATTTATAAAAGTATTTAATCTCATAATTTAATTTAATAAACTAATTAACAAATTCCATATAATATCTATTAACACTCTTGATTTATTTATTGATTTATTCAATTCCAAAATTAATCAAAGATTCTATGAATCAATTTAATTAAATTGATTAACCAAGACAATCACATGAATGCTTATTACTCCATGTGTTTTCAATTAATAATTTATATAAATTCAATAATTACAAGAATAACATAATTATCACTAAATATAACGCTAAACATCCAACCAAACTTACTTAAACGTTAAGAAAAGGGCTGAACATGGAGGGGCACTACACATCCTAAAACATTTTGAACAATAACCAACATTCGTATACAATAAAGTAAATAAAGAATTCTTTAACAAGTTTTGCCAAATCATTATTTTATTAAGATCAAAGGATTATGATTATCCTTGAATTACATAGAGTGAATATTCAAATATTCAAGGGGAGAAGATCCCCTAGATTCACTTTCCGATACATAGCTAAGTGGAACATATCCCTCGGATTGTTGTTTAGATACATAGTCAAAGGGTATATAACCTTGAGATTCACTCTTTGAAACATAATTTCTAAGGGAATATACATAGAAAGTGGTATGGATTCAGACTTTGTTGGAGAGACATGAGGTACAAAATTAGTTGCCTCTTGCATCCTCTTCCTTTCTTGGTTTATATAGGATAATGCATGGCTAATGGTCTCTATGTCACTAAGACATATTGTGTTGTCATAATTGGTTCCCTCAATGACTCTAACAATGGATTCTCTTTCCTTCTTGGCCTTGAGGTAGTGCTTATTTTTTATAACTGAATTCCTTGCAGTCATCTTGAGTTGCACCATCTTGGCACAAGAAATCCAAACATTAGACTCACATAATGTTGGATGAAAGAATAACATAGTGAGCTCCCAGGTTCCAGAGTTGAACCTAGTAGCTTTGATACCACATGTAACAAGCCCAATGTTTTACCTATTATTTTCATCTATGTTTAACCAATATGTGAATAGTTTAAGTTTACCAACACATAGCAATAATTTTTTTTCATATTTTTCATTTCAATAACAAAGATGCATATTCAAAATAAACCCATTTCAAATTTCCATTGCATTAATAAAGTAACATTACATAATACCAAGTAATGATTACATTTTCAAATACATTATTCATAAAGATTCAAGATCATGAATACATGTACATATCTTTCAATAGCTCAATGGAAGAAAGTACAAATGGTCCAAATGTCCTTGATGGCATATATCCTCAAATTTCAGCTGCCTACTACATGAAGGAGAGCATCACCCAAGTGCTTTTCCTTCAACCATAAACTTACTAGGATCCCCCACACATCTACCTAATTGGTAAGATGGTCCTAACTTTCAATGAAGAGTTTGGTCTAGTATCCCACACAATGATAATATGCTACCTTAGCTTGGTGTTGTGTCCTACATATCTAGAGATTACCATACAATGGATACTCACCTACATGTATGAAATTCCCAACCTAGTTATGCAACCCTCACCCACAGTGAACAATAATGTAATAAGTGGAAACCTACACTACTTTTGCCAAAGATTTTATCATTACATTCAAACTCACATTTTGACTAGTGTCTCACATCCATGAAGTGGATGTCATATGTTCACCTACCCTTTTGCTTGATTTGGTAAATAACATAACCATACTAACTCTTAACGAGTTTATTCCATAACAGGATTCCATCCCAAAAGATTTTGTATTTTCAAGTGATCTAAGTGACCATCTAGGTTACTCCCAACCTTGGTTTATCCTAATTCTAGGAATAAACCTCATTTCCTATATAGGTTTACATAACATAAAAAAATGACATTCCAATATGCTACTTCTATATCTTACCATTTTCCCAACATAACAATTGATACTATTATATATTTGACTTATGATAACCTATATATTATAATAATATAGTCTAGTTACCTTCGTATATCATATACAATCACATGCTTCTATATAATATATATGCATACTCAATCTAATATGATTTAACTATTCAACATATATAAGAAAGCTTTATATAAAACTCAATCACCAATTCTTCAAGAACTTTGCAAACATGTGACAATCAATAAAAGAGCATATCAAATAAGAAAGATTAATATGCCTAGCTATTTCACTTCCAATCGAGAAATTGCTTTCAAGCTCAATCCCAAAGAATCCTCTTGCTACTCCTAATTTTATCTTATCTCCAATTTAAGAATCTTTCCCAACACTCAAAAAACTCTCACAAATTACGTCACAAACACTCGAGAAATCTCTCACTCTACACTACTTGCACTCAACACTACTTGCACAAAAAAGTACATCATAATAGAACTAAATAAATTCCAAAAGAATCAATGCCAAAGACTAAGAAGCTACCTCTATTTATACTTGTAAGAGAGGAGGACCACCGCATGCAAGACCCCACGTGATAGAGGGTCGATACATGAGAGGATTCCCTAACTTACCTCAGCTAAGTGTAATGTTAGGAAATGCGAGCTGAGAATAACGAGGACCATGAGGCCTCTCAGTTACTCTACATAATCGAAACACAGGAAGGGGCTAGGTGAGTTGGTTTTTAGGTCTAACACTACACCTCAAGAAGCTCTTTGTCTGACAATGAAAGTGCGGTATCTGAACATCAGCGTGGCACACTGGTGTCTCAAAAGTGCGCTGGTGTCTGTATGGCTAGATAACAGTGAAGACGAGGTCAAACTAATAAAAACTAGCTAACGACCTAGATGATTAACAAAAGGGATAGAATGATGTTATCAAGTAAATGAAATATTCTCTACTATTATAAAAAAAATATACAAGAGTAAAGAGAGCAAGGAGAATCTCACCAAGGAATTCGTTTGCCAGCTGATCCCTCAAGAAGCATGTACTCCTACACATAGAAAGAGAGGAGAATGTTGGGTGGTTGTATAGGGGTTTGCCTTAGTCAGACCCTTGTTTAGATGTTCCCACCTCCACAGATAGCCAAGGAAATGAGATAAAGGAAATAATACAATAAAGAGCACAAAAGCACTAAAAAATAGTAAAGTGCTAACTAAACTAAATGATAGAGGAGAGGAGAGGGAAGCTTACCACCTCCACCAAGAGCACTCAAGGCTGCTTGGGGGAGGAAATGAGAGGAACTCAAGTCTCTGTTGCAATGGTGTGGTCCCAAACTTGCTCTACCGACATGATGGAGTGTTGCTTTGGCTATAATGGAATGCAAGAATGTTGCTTGAAGCTTCAAGTGGATGCAAACAAGTGCATTGAAGCTTATGGAGTGAGTGTAGAAGTTGTGTAGAAGCTCTTAGAAGATGAAATGCTTGTTGAAGGGATGAATATGAAGAAGGAATGAAGAGAAACAACCATATTCGGGTCAGTCGGCTAAAGGGGCCGTTACAACTTGACTCCCAATGGGAAGTGTAACACCTCTATAGGTTCAGACACAAGAATTTTCTAGGGATGTAAGTGCACCACTCGAATGTCTATGTGTCACGCGGGTGTCCCAGACAGAAACGCCTCCATTGAAGCTAAAAAAAAGTGCCAAGTGGGATGCAAGCAATGAGATTAGGTGGAATTAAGCCTTGAAACTTGATTTCTAAGTTGGATAAAGGCAAAAAGGGGATTTTCACATGGGGTGCAAATTCACTCTTATATAATACTAAGCAATAAGAAACTTAATGCTATAGTTTAGCTTCTCCAATTTCCACCTTTTTCCTTCCTTTTTCCACCTCTAAACTACAAACATAAATAAAAAACCAACTTCTCTTATAATCAGGTCGACTAAGAAAGATTGAGTGAAATGTGGCTACTAAAATAATCAAAATAGAAACACATATACAGTCCCAACAAACTCAAATTTTAGTATATGTTTGAGTTGCCTCCAAAAACTACCAACAATGGTTATTTTACCAAGTCAAAACATGGTAATTATTTCCTATAGGTTTCCTTCTTCCATCATGGCTTTTTTTTCAGTCACAACCTTCTTATGACACCTAGAAAGGAGGTTTCTAGAGAAACATAAAACAAACTCTCTTTGTTTCAGCCTTGGCATGGATTTGACTAAGTCCAACGCCTCTCTATTTGTTGTGTGTGGCTTTCCAAATGCTTAACAACTTTGATATTTAAATGAATCAACTTACTTTTCAATAGTGCAACAAATAAGCACATCAATAAGTTTATTAAATGCCATTCATAATGCATTCCATGTACTTTAAAATATGTGCTCAATATTGTTGCAATAATCACTTTATCACATATATGAATATATGCATAGCATTTAGTTTATACTATGTTTAAGTTGTTTTCTTAATATAAGCATTACATTATTCACTTATCTAACATTACATATGTGTTGGTATCTATTCATGTTATTCAATATATATAACCATCCATATATATATATATATATGTATGTATGTATGTATGTATTTATTAATGTATATATTAAAACCATTTAGTTTCCAATCATATACATATATTTATAAGTAAATAGGCATATATTAATATATACATGTGTATGTATGTACACAATATCAAATACATACATATATACATACTTATTTTTTTAACATCGTTAATAATAATATATATATACATTTATCAATGAGTATATATACCAAGTGTATATATATGTCCAATTGATTTCCCATGTATATGGGGTATCTTTGTATGAGTATACATAAGTATTTCTACCTATGTATGCATACACACATATATGCTCATATGCACGAGTTATCACATATATACATATATACATTTAATGTATATATGTATTGATTAATATATATAAACTACATGGAGAAGAACATATATGCAATAGATAGATTCAATCACTTTAATTCAAACCAAAGAAACAAGCAAAGGAAATTAACGACCAATAAACAATCATTATGAATATCCCAACAACTATGACCGAGGGTTTACTTACCGAATCCTAAACAGACTTGACTTAAGTTGACAAACTGGGATGTGAGTGTGTGATAGATCAAGTAGGTACATTAGGGGTTACCATACCAAACTCCTCTGTTGGGTGATACGCATCCTCTCTTACTGGAGGGCTTAATTCTTTCATACATCCAACTTAGTGCATCACAAAATAAGTTAGTCGATAACATAACATTCATAGACATCATATACCATTTTCATCATCAAAGAGTTTAAAGCATTCATATTACATTGCACATTCATTTATCCCATTTCATCAATATATATAAAAAACATATACATCTATTAATATTTCAACTCATAAAAGTAATAGTAATTGGTAATCTCACAATGGGGTGTAACAACATAGACCTTGATGTGAAAGCATAATTTGGGGGGGAATTCAAATCCTTTAGTTAAAAAAATAGATCCCCTAGTGAAGACCACAATGTGACACATTTTGATTGTAAACAAGTCAAAATAAATGACATATCCAAAGTTGAAAACCTCTTTGAGGCACCTAAGGATGAAGGATTCAACCTTCCTAGTATTACTAAGCATCTAGAGAAATCAATAGTACTAGTACATGACACTTATGGTACATCATTTGAAAATATATCTAGATTCAAAACCTATTAAATAAAAGCTACATAAGATGCATCCTAAAATTGCACTACTAGTAAAAGTTGAGATCTTCATAAGACCAATAAATTATCTAGAATGGTTATCCAATATAGTACAAGTCTCCAAGCCCATTGGGGGAATACAAAATACTGGCATATTTCAAAGATATCAATAAAGCTTTTCCTAATAACAACTTTCCATTGTCGAACATAGATATCATAGTGGATTTGAAAACAAGTCATGAGATGCTTTCCCTCATGGATAGTTTTTAAGATATAACCAAATTCATATAGGAAACGAGGACCATACATAATAAAACTTGCACACGAGATTGGGGTACACATTACTATAATATTATGCCATTTGGTCTTAAGAAAATAGGGGCAACATATCAATGAGCTATGAAAATGATCTTTAATGACATGTTCCATAACATAATGGAAGACTATGGAGATGATCTCCTAGAATAATTAGTCACAAGGAAAGAAAAATTAGATGTTCTTGCACAAATATTTAACAGACAAAAGTATTAAGTGAGGCTTCACCCAAAGAAATTCATATTTGGTGTCACTTTAGGAAAGTTGTTGGTATACATTGTGTGCCATAAAGGTATTGAAGTAGATCCCATAAAGGTTAAAACTATAATTGAGATGCCTCCACCAAAGACTCAAATAAATTTGTACTCCCCAAGAGAAGCTATAATCTAGCAGACGATTTATAGCATAAATAGCAAATAAGTTTCACCCATTCTCTCATATCCTACACAAGGATGTCACATTCAATCGGGACAAAAATTTCAACAAGCCTTCCAATAGCTTAAGGATTACCTAGCATCACCTCCAATATTGATGCCTCCATTCCAGATAGACCATTGATCTTATACATTTTAGCTACATCAGTAACATTGGTCACTCTCTTGGCACAACATGATGACTCTGGTCAAGAGAGAGAAGTCTATTACATTAGTTGAACATTAGTTGGCTATGAGCTGAATAACACTCCTATTGAGAAATCATGTCTCACGATCATCTTTGCTTCACAAAAGCTTTGACACTACATACTCAAATTCCAAATTCATCTTATCTCTGAGGTATATCTATTAAAGTATCTATTATCTAAAGAAACACTTATTGGTCACATGGCTAATGGGTCATGATACTTAGCAAGTTTGACATAGAATATGTAGATAGGAAAGCAATAAAGGGACAAGTCATATTGGATAAATTAGCTAAAACACCATTATATGATGGTAATCCTTTGGTATCAGATTTCTAAATGAAGTAGTCTTCACTATCACTCATGTAAGTCAGCGGAAGTTATACTTTTATGGTTCACATACACAACATGGTTTAGGGACAAGAGTCCTATTTATCAAACCTCAAGGTGATTGTATCCCAACATCATATTGGTTAGCATTTCCATGCATAAATAACATTACCAAGTATGAAGCACTTATCACAAAACTAAGAATGGCTATCCAATGGAAAATAACTAGTGTTTAGATAGGTTAATGATGACTACCAAACAAAGGATGAAAAATTACTCCCATACAAGAGAATGGTTGATAGCTTGAAATAATATTTTAGTACTCACCTTTGAGAAAATTCCTAGAGTGAACAAAAAGGCTACACATGTTATGACAACTACTGGGTCTCTCCTAGACATGCCTCATAATAGTCACAAAAGTGAGTTCCTCATTGGGAAATTATTGGTGCTAGCCTTTGATGTCCTTTAATCAAAATTCTTGTGTCAAATTGTTGGTCCTGATTCCCCTTGGTACCATGAAATTTACACTTACCTAAAAAATGGTACCATACCACCTAACCTTACCACAAACCAAAACAAAATCCTCATACACCAATCATCTTGCTTCACCATTCATGGTGACACCATTTATCAAAAGGGTCGATGGTACATTAATTAGTTGTCTTAACTCAAAAGTGGCAACAACTGCCTTACTTGAGGTACACAAAAGTTTTTGTGGGTCACATTCTAGTGGCCCTACCCTTGCTAAAAATATATTGAGGATATGATACTATTGGCTTACTATGGAGCAAGAAGTACACCAGTTTGCTAAGAATTGCTTATAGTGTCAGCAACATGATAATTTTATTTATGCACCAACTCAAGAGTTGCAACCTATTACTACATAATGGCCCTTTTCACAATGGGGACTCGGTCTTATAGGCAAGATTTTTCCCAATTCATCCAATGGTCATAAACTCATTATTATCACAATTAATTACTTTACAAGTGGATAGAAGCCATTCCCCTTAGCTACATCTCTAACAAACAAATAGTGAAGTTCATCCTAAACTATATAATTTGTTGCTATGGTGTCCCCCATGCCATCATCATAGATAATGATACACCCTTTCAAAATTAAGATGTGGGTAAGTTTAAAAAGATGGGGAACAAAAAGGGGTCTTAAGTGGCCACTTTTTTACTTAAATTAGGAAAGAATGACCTTGGATGACAAATTGAAGATAGTTACACTCAAAATTTTAAGATGCAATGAAAACAAGAGTCGTAGTGCTCTAAGATTATTTTTTGAACTACTATTTTTTTTTAAAAATGGTAGAGATTAAGGGGTTAAAAAGGGGGGCCACACAAATTGGTTATGTTTTAAAAAAACATAACACAGCGCCTAGTGTGTCCCCCACCTAAAATATTTTTTTTTTTAGTATTTTAAAAATTTCTTTGGCGAGAAATTAGCTAACACGATGTTGTTTGTCTTCAATTTTTTTTCTAATTTTTTAATGAATACATGATTATTTTACTAATTTTCAAAGTGGACACATCCTTAAAAGTAGATATTTAAGCATGCTCCCCCCTATTTTTAAAAAAAATGATCAAAAACCATTTTTTTAAAAATATGTGTAGAATGGAGTCTAGTTTCTAAAAGTGTAATTTATTTAAAATTTTGATGAGCAATTAAAAATAAGTGAAAAATACCAAATATGGTTTTTGACAAAAAATAGATACACTAATGAGAGAAACTAAAGATTAAAACCTTAACATACTCAAAACGTGAAAAAAATGACATGGTTAGATAGCTAAGAGAGAGCTTACCATTACCATGGTGTTTTTTTGACTTGAAATTGAAACACGTGCAAATCTGATGGGAATCACACTTGAGATTATGTCAATTTTTTTACAATTTATGAAAACACATATTTGGATGTTGGAGTCACTCTGAGCCTTTGGGTTGGAAGCCCAAGGAAAATCCAAGCCAAAGGCCTAGAAATTTTGAAATCAAGATAAAACACATGTGCTCACGTTATTTTCTGCATTGAAAAAAGTTCTGTATTTTTTTTCTCTTTTTCTTTCTCCTCCTTTGTCAATGAAACTATATATATAAAATAAATATTTAAGTTGACATTTACATATGAAAATTTACTTTCTTATACTTTAAGTTATATTTAATGTATATAGTTTTAGGATGTTTGAGAGTGTTTTCATATCCTAGGATTTATAATGCAAATTCTAGTTTTTGGAAGATCTTATAATTTGAGACAATCAGATTTCAATAACTAGGAGGTCAAATATTAGTAATAAACAATTTGTGTTGGCTTTCTCTCTCTATCTCACTCATTGCTTATCCCTTACACTCTAGACCTCTCTCACTATCTCTATCCCTTTAGCTAACTCTCTCTTCTTTGAGCTCAATAACTACTATACTTGTCCATCCTTCTCTCTCTTTATCTCTATCTCCCCCTCCCTCCCTCTCTAATTCTCTCTATATCACTTCTCTTTCCATCTCTCCCTCCCTCTCTCCCTCTTTCCCTCTCTTATCTCTCTACATCTCTATATTTCCTTCCCTCTACTTCTCTCTATCTCACCTTTCTCTCTCTATCTCCTTCCTTCTCTACTCTCTGTCTCACTATTCTCTCTCCCCCTCTCTTTATCTCACTCTCTCCTTCCATATCTACTTCTCTATATCTTTCCATCTCTCCCTCCCTCCCTCCCTTCCCCCCTCTTTATCTATCTCCTATCTCACCATTCTCACTCCATCACTACTTACCACTCTCTCTATATTGCTCTCTATCTCACCCCTCTCTCATCTCCCTCTCTCTCCCTCCCTCTCTACTTCTCTTTATCTTCCCAATCCCTCTCTCTAAATACCTCTCCATCTATCACTCCCTACCTCACTCTCTCTCTTTTTCCATCCCTACCTTTCCCTCCCTGCATCATTCCCTCTCTACTTTTCTCTCTCTCTCCTCTATCTACACCTCTCCCTCCCTCCTTCCTCTCTCTCTATCTCTCTCCTTCCCTATTTACTTATCTTTATATCACCTCTCTCTACCTCT
>VDFB02316229.1:165180-179908 GCA_007258455.2 Sequoia sempervirens
ATTTGGTGGCAACACAAAACAGGAAGGAGAAGTATGTGGATACTCATAGGGTTGATCATCAGATTTCCATTGGAGACCAAGTATTCTTGCAGGTGCATCCTCGAAAGAGTTTGATCCATATGGAAAAGGCACTAATCTCACACCATGTTTTGTTGGGCCATTCAAGGTTTTAAAGAGGATTAGTCCTCTTGCATACTATATTGCTTTACCACCTAGTCTATCGCGCATCCATGATGTATTTCATGTTTCAATTCTCAGGCCATATTACCCAGATATTTCTCTCATGCCTCTTAACTAGAGTGTTTACAAGCAGAGAATGGGCAACTTCACTATGTGGAGCCTCGTGGGAATTCTCAGACACAGAAACTCACCCCTCGTAGCCTGATCGCACAGGAGGGTCCAATGGATCCTAATGATGCATCTCTCGATGTTTTAGTTATACTCCTTTATTTGTTTTGCAAGCTTCTACAGGAGAAAGCTTGATTCTTAGGGGGAGGATGTAGTGTACCCTCTATTTGTTCATGTAGGACCGGTAGTTGATCCGCTTTATATTAGACATTATGACAATTTGTTTGATGTTGGACCTATTGGGACTGTAAATTTCTGGCTAATTTCACAAATTTTCATCCCCCTAAGTTCCCATATGTGTCCTCATCCTAATGCATTAGGGTTTGTTTTCGTATCATTCTACTCACCCTTTGCATATTTTTACCCATGTTTCCTTTGGGTCGTGTATTTCTTTTCTTTCTGGTTCCTATCGACATGTGTCCATTAGTTTCTTCCCGGTCCATTTTGCATTTTTCTGCTTGCATGAGTCTGTATTGGCTATCGGCAAGACTCATTTGATGTCATAACAAATAGATTTTATCTACAGGTAGTTTTCGGCATGAGCTTGGGTCATCGATATAATGTCACAGCGAGATGGTTTGTGTCTTGTCGACTGGTAAATGATGGTGCCTATCCGTGTGAGTCTTTGCATCGGTGTAATGTTATGGCAAAGTCTTTCTTGTCTTACCAATTGGCTCGTAGTGTTTCTTTTCAGCTAAACCATGGTGTGTCGGGGGAATGTCTTACCAAGTTCTAATTGTCTTACCGACTAGGCGAACAAAGGGTTGTTTCGGTCAGACAAAATGATATCGATATATGGTCTTAGCGAAAGGGTCGGGTCTTGCCAACAATGTTTAATGAATAGATGCCTCTCAGGGAGAGTTCACTTTTGTTTTGGCGACGCAGGATGGTGAGGGCTTTCGGTATGACATAGTATGTTCTGCGAGAGGTCTTGCCGATATCAGAATCTCACAACGATAGTAAATCAAAACAAATGGATCATTTCAATAAGACATTTTTCTTGTGTCTCAGTGACTGAAACAAATATAGCAGAAGTGTGATCTTGGGGATGCACAGAGGTTTTCGATATGATATCTTACCGACACCACAAGATCTAGGAAAAACACAAAGAGCAGGGGGCAATAAGCGATATTTTTCCTTTGGCATACTTACAAGGTGTCTCAGTGAATGGCTCAGAAATTAGATTCAAATGTTGTAGGCTGGCATTTGTGAAATTCTAAATACCCTTGGAAGCCGACATGACTGAGCCCGATCTCTACGGTGGCCGACATGAATTTGAAGCGATTTGTTTCCTGATTGTTGGTGTATATATATGCACCCCAATTGTAATTGATGATTATGAGATTAGAGATAGATACAGTAGGTAGAGGATGGACACGGTAGAATAAAGTCCTCATTTTCAGAGGCTATGTTGCATGTTTTCAAATGGCGATTTCAATGAAAGTCAATTAATGTGGCAGGTCATTTCTGGCGTCAATTGTCTGTTGAGTTTATTGAAAAGTATTGCTAAGTTGTCTCAATGATTGACTCATTCTGGTTGTTTAAATTGATGTAACAAGTTTACTTTCAGTTTATCAGTGCACATTTGTTGTATCTGTGTGGTTAATTAACTGGTTCTCTCAAGAAGAGATTAAATCCATTTGGTTGATCACAGTAATCAGGGAGATTCGTCTGGATTATTAAAGTAGAGCTTAGTAGTCACAATCTTGCATGTTTATACAAGTATAAATAGATCATATTCCAGCAATTTGATTTTATGCTAGAATAAGTTGCCCATTTCTATTTCTTTTGACTTCGCATACCCAATAAGGCACTGGTCTCTACAATTTCATCATTTGGATTCATTCAGCTTCTTTATATCTATTAATTAAGCATTTTAGGATTTAGATCAGAAGATTGCTATCAAGTTTGATTTCATTTGTTCACTGTCATCTGCCATTATGGACAACGAATTTCAAAAGGATAATCATAAGATAAGTCTACTTCATTTAGAAAGGTACACCCACCCAGGTTAGCAGCACCTAAAGAGTAGAAGGTTGAGTTCTCTTGACCTTTTCTGTTACCCTAAAGCGTATCAAGAGATTGGCAGCCTCTTGAGGCATTCTTGCCTGCATTTTTGAGAGCTAACAGGACTCACTGCTACAATGATAGTTTGATGATACTTCTATTACTGGTGTTTTATGCTTATGTTATGACTAGTATATGGACTTAATTGATTATGTGGATTAATCTTATTATGAGCATTATGCGATTATCTGGTGATTATTCTTATCTTGTTGTTAAGCAACTGATTGTTATGCATTGATGTGGTTACGTGTTTGATGTGTTTTGCTGAAGGGGAATAGTGTCGCATCACTCACTTGTGAGTGCCCTGCAACATTGTGATTTTCCTTTCACGATGTGCCTGACTGTATGATTATGTATATGCTCGATCATGTTGTGTGTTGTATTTTGCAGGTACTAGGCATCGACTCCACCTGAATTTACAGGTTTGAGTGTTCCTTAAACCCAATGGAATTGTTGAATGGAGGTAGCACTTGGTCCCCTATGTCAGCCATCATCCTTGAAGAGGATGAGTATCCGATTTTCACACCCTGTCAGTGTTGTCCATATGGTTGGTCTAGTCCATTAGTGTTGTTGAGTTCTAGCTTTCGACTTCACTTTATGGTCAGGTATTGATTGGTATTTAGTCCATTTGATTAAATTTGTTTGATAAATGTTTCTGATTAATTGCCACATTAAAATAGAATTATTAAGTTAAAAAGGTATTTTTGATAATTAAAAAAAATGCTTATTTATAATTATAGTCATGATCAAATAAATTATAATGTAAATTTCAAGTTAATAAATAAAATATTAAAAGGTGATTATTAAGTTTAAATAAGTTAGAATGACTAGTTGAATAAAATAAAAACAAATATATGAATAATCGTAGTGAATGATAAATATAAAATAAAATGATAAATAAAATGTTTTGCATGTAGCAACAAGCACTCTCGAACATTTATTAAGAATTGGTTACTTGCAAATAAAAGGGGGTTTGAATAAAAATCTTGAAAATATTCTTGTTTTGCTTCCCATGAATATTTTCTTGATTGGGGGTTTTCATTCTGTTTTTGCTGAGAGGGTAATTTTCCTGCAAATTTAAAGTACTAGGGATTTTGAATTGGAATTCTATAAAAATTGTTGGGGTTTTTTAAGTGATTGGAGCTGCAACTTGGGAATTTGGATCCTGGCATTGAATCTTAATCCATGCTAATCGATTGAATCCAGGTTCCATTGCTTTCTAAATATATCTCTGTTGCTAAAAAGAATGCTTAAATGATAAAGGAAAAACATTTACTTGTTTATTTATTTTTGAAATAAAGTAATTAATAGATGCAATTGTTGAAGGTTTTTAAAACCCCTTTTTGTAAACCGTTTGTGTGTATTCTGTAATCTTGGCATTCCATGATTTTGCTATGATCATGTAGTTTTCACCTTGCATTCTTGGTTATCACTTGTTTCCTGTCAATCACATTTTTATGAATTTCATGGTCTCTTCTTTAATAGATATTGTCGTACCATATTTTCATGCTCTCTTTAAAAAAAAAAAAAAAAATTTCTGAGGTCAATTGCTTGATTTTATCGCCCCTCTCTTTCCCCTCTGTTTTTGTTGGTTGTAGCACAATGTTTGGCTACCATTTTGTGACCCTGTACATAGCGATTTTAGTCCTGTGCAATACTATTGATACTGGACACCTCCATTTAATTCAATAACTTCATCTTTGGTTTTCCATTTACTTGTATGTTGTTTATAGGGCGATTTCATATTTAGTATGTTGATTTCAATTGATGGCTATCGTGTTTCATACATGGTAGTTCGATTTTCCATTTGATGGCATCAGTTTTGTTTGACATTTGATATATTGAATATGCATCATATTTTTTATAATTGGCATTCAATGAAATTGCGTTAGGATTGGAATTCAATGTAAATACTTTATGCTTGGGTCAGCTATGTGCCTAGCAAGGCACTGACCCATCCATGGCCGGATGACATCTCTCCTCCCTATGGTTTCACCGCTTTGGCAATGAAATAGAGTTAGTCTATTTAACATTTGATGCCATATTTATTGAGTTTAACATTCATTATTAAATATTTCATTTCATGTGATGGTTTTTACTTTGGAAATGTGAATTATATCCTATGCCTACATTAGATATGGTATAAGTATATATTATGGTCTGCCATTTTTAATTCGATGGATAAAATGTGTTAAGCTTGTCACAATGCAATTTCACTTCCAATCGCCTATCTTGGTATACAATGCTACGTAAATTGCATTTAACATATGCTTTGGGAATCATTTAATATGTGCTACAATAAGAATTCAATAGAATTTATTATGTTGGAGTTTGATTTCTATACATATTATTTGGTAGCCTAATTCAATTCTATGTAAACTCGATAGACATGAGTTAAGTTTGGATTTTGGATTATATATATATATATATGCACATATGCTTGTATATATAATATGATTTTAGTAAGAGATTGTTTATGTCTTGCAATTAATAGATAATGTAGATAGTGAATTGGAAAAATTAAATAGAAATGAAAAGGAAATTGATTTAATTATATTTAGGTAAATGAAGGGTTAATTTAAATAAGTGAACTAGTGGCTAAGTAGTGAGTATCATGAGATGTGGAATTAATGTCTCTCATGGTTGTATTGGTTGTTTGATTAACAGATGGAATATTGTGTTTGATTTTGGTTATTGTTTAAAGTGGGAGTCATTAGTGCAAAGTGGTTATGTTGGCTTCCAGAGGCTTAAGGGGGAATATTTTTGTATATAAGGTTCTTTTGATGGTTTCACTTTGGAGGAAGTTTGGTAATGTTTTGTGCCTATGTGTAAGAAGGTCCAAGCCTTGCACTGCATATTGATTCTTATGATTATGTTTAGTGTGTAAGATGGTATATTCCTTGCTTGTTTGTGTAGGGTTTACTAGTTGCAAGTAGGGGGAGTGGCTCTCAATGGGGGTCGAAACCCAAAGTGGTGTCTAGGACAACCCATTGGAGAGTTTCTTAATTCAATGATAACTTAATAATGAATTAGGGGGAATGGGTAGATTACACATTAAACAATATAATGGATGCCTCACCCATGATTATAGTGCTCCTTTAGGCTAAGGATGGGTTGAGAAGGCCTAGTTGGCAAGATCAACTTCCTTGTCCTCACGAAGGGAACGTTGGTTCCGCATGTGCCACCCTATGGGGTCAGGAATAACCATTCATACTATCTTGTAATATTCCATGTTGCAAAATAGTGGGTGTTAAGAATTGAGCAACCCACCATGAGACAACCCTTTGCATTTAAACAAGGACATTCAAATAACTGAAACCGAACATTATGTTTTCCAAATTGCAATTATTTTGTGCACTTCTTTTTTTAGCCATGTAAAATTTAAATGAAATTTATGCCCAAATTAAAAGTCCTTATAAATTTTGAAAGGGATTTTAAATACATTGAGACTATCTATATTACAAAATCTCTTGAAGGCATTGTTTCTATTTAGTAAGAATGCATGTTGGAAAACTTAGGTGTTAAGAAACAAGCAATGCATATACTGTTCTAAAACCCTGTGCAAGTGAGAAGACAAAGTGTGTTTTCAAACACTGCAAATAATGCGAGCATTTTATTTGTTCCAATCATATAAAGAAACCGAAATGAAATTTGGATTGTACCAAAGAGTTGTTCCAAAATTTGAAAGTGGACTTCATTAAATTCTTGGAACCTCTTTTTTGCTATTTGCAAATAATAGTTTCAAATGCCATGTTTTTCTGGGTTTTTCTCCATTCTAAAATATGATTTTTATAACCCGTTGGTGCTGACACATTTTCCCGGCTATAGGACAGGCGACCAAGTGAACATCTGACCATCAAGTCTTTTTCTCAATGTTGTTTGTCCATCTGGCCACCTTTTCTATCGGGGTGTTTTGTTCCAATGAGATGAAGAAAGTCAAATGAGATTTTGACTGTAGCAAAGTGAAATTTGAAAGTGGACTTCATTACAATATTAGAGCATACCAAAAGAAAACTATTACATATTGTGCATGGTTTCTGATTTCTCTAAACGTTATTTGGTAATTTCACGCATATTTCCACAATGGGTTGTTAGTTATTTCATTAAGCAATTGTAAAATTTCATATTTCCCGTTGCTCGCTACCAACTTGCAAAATGTAGCTGTGGAAAATGGGACCTCATCGAGGCTTTTTGCTATTTGCAAATAATGGTTTTGAATGACATGTTTTGGGCTCTTTGTCCATGCCGAACAATTATTTTGAAAACAAGATGATTGTTATGATGCATGTGACATACGTTTTTGTAGGCAGAATAGCCTGCTCCCAATTGCAGAAGGTGATCTCCTTCAGACATGGCTTACACATGATAATGTATTGCCCTTCTTCAGGGATAAGACATGCCTGCTTATCATTGCTAGTTGATTTGTGGATTTGATTATGTAAGGATTTTTGCATGAACATTTTAGATCAGACTCTGTGATCCAACATCACAATGACTGATGTTGTCTTCTTCATCCTGATGTTGGATCACAGAGTGTGATCCGAAATGTTGATGCAAGAATTATTACAAAATTGAATCCACAAATCAACTAGCAATAATGAATATGTATTGTGGAAAATTCATATCATTTATTTCTGATTATGTTATCATTTCAAACACATGTTTTTCAAGGACAATAGCTTGATTTTACTATATTTTATAGGGAGATTAGCTTTTTCCTTGCAATTGGATGTCGCTATTCTCCCTAGAAGAATGCATGTCAGAGGCATCATAACATACAAAAACCCTATGATGGGATGATGTAATGTGGAAAATAATTGGCAGTTGGAATACACTGTGTTGTGAGTTCTTTCATTCTGCATGTTGGAATCTGAAGGTTTGACAGTACGAGGTGGAGTTGCACGTGCGGGATATATAAAAGCACCTAAATTCAACTAAGGGGTGATTAACGAATTGGGATGTTACTTGTGAAGGATTTGTAAATGGTAATTGGTTTGTAGGTATAATAACACCTCATATTTTCCAACCTGCAATTACACATTGTTGGGCTTGGCATTCTATGAAAACCTCCACCTCTCCATGCCAGATACAAGCATTAGATAAAAGACATGTCAACATTTCATGACAACTGGGCATCTTTCGAGCTACTTTGCAATATTTGCAAAACAAGCTCTACTTTCCAGCACACATGACCACCACCTCTTCCACGATCTCATCCACTCAGCTCCATGTTGATGGAAGGTGTCATCCATGTATGATGGAGAGAAGTGCATGTTCTGGAAATGAGAAAGGTATACTTGAAAGTTTCCCAATTGTCATGAAATGTTGTCACGCTGGCTGGGGGGGACAACCCTGTGTGTTCTCCATCCTACAACTTTTTTTGTGTATATTGTGTTCGAAATGTATAATGGTATTGAAATGGAATGTTTGCTACAAGTAAGGGTTGTTATAAAATATGAAGGTGAAATTCAATACACTTTCTTATAGTCTACATAACAGAGAGTATTTTCTCTCAAGAAGAATTAAGAAGTGAGGGACAACCCTATGTGTTTTCCATCATGCAACTTTTGCTGGAAGCAAGGACAGTTATAAAATATGAAGGTGAAATTCAATACATTCTCTTCTTATGGTGTGCATAACACTAACTATTGTCTTTGAAGAAGATTTGAAAAGTGTGGGACAACCCTATGTGTTTTCCATCCTGTAACTTTTTTGTGCATCTTCAATTTGAAACGTATTACGATATTCAAATGGAATGTTTGATGCATGTAATGGGTTGTTATAAAATATGAATGTGAACTTCAATACAGTTTTTTGTTACAGTCCACATAACATAAAGTGTTTTCTTTGAAGAAGAATAGAGAAGCGAGGGAAAACCCTATTAACCAAATTGAGGTGGGGGGAGTAACCAATAGGGTTGTTTTTTGTAAAGGGTTTTAGAACAATTTGTGGGTTGCATGGTTTATAACACCCTGTGTTTTCCAATGTGAAAATTCAGATAACAGTTTGAATGTCTTGAAAATCTTTTCTTATTTACACTATATGAATGTAAAAAATGCACCTCCAAATATTACAACTGTTAGTTATGGTATAAATTGCAATTTAGTACCTTCATGTGATTGACAAAAATAAATGGAAAAACTAATTGCATGTTGTTAAACACAGTGGGTTACTTGTATAGCATTTTACAATAGTGAGGGTTGTGTGTTTCAAATTATTCTTTTGACTGAAAAATATATTCTTGATTACTGCAAAATGGTGCAATAAATTTTGGAACTTTAACTATCCATAACACTTGCAACAATTTTACAGTTTATAGTAAACCAAGGATGCATCCTGTAAAAGGGAAATTGCTTCTTGCATTGAAGAATGTCATTGACGTGGATAGTACACCTGAAAGGGTGTGTACTAGCACATCTTCTTCGGGGCGATCACATTCATGAAATGTGCAGGTAAGATCTAGCAATTACAAGATGCAATGAAATGTATAAATTTAATCTCTCGTAAGTGGTTATGATGTTGACTAGAAAGTGGGAATGTTTTAATTAGGAGGTAGCAACCGTAGTACAGAGGAAGTCCCCTTGGTTTAGGAAAATAGTGAGCCCTAAGGTAACGATGTGTTCGGTAATTGATTGTGAACTTCCAATTTCCCTTCCCTTCCTATGCATCAAACATAATGCTTTACAATTTCAATTAGAAAATATCATGTCTATTACAAATATGTTGATTTTGGCAGTATATTGTTCCTTTGATTCAGGAAAATAATCAGGGAGATCATGACTCTCTTGCCATAGTCCACAACCAGAAGGAAAACCATGCAAAGGGAGACCCTAAGGATGGAGAGGGATCCAGTGAAGCACGGGGTGATGTGGTGGATGGGAAGGTAGATATAATAACTGAATCATTGCATCGTTTGGTTGTGTGTATATGTTGTGCATCCAATTTGTTTGAATATCAAATATATTAAGCAATTTTCTTTCCTGCAATCACAGCCATGGTTAGAAACACAGAGAGAAGGGTGAAATATATATTATTAACAGAAGAATGTGGCACATGCTGAGCACCAGGTCACACCACCTTTCCTATTCTTGAGGCACCAAACGTGGTCTGGTTGTACAAAAAACCCACCTCCTGAGCAATTGAAAGATTTTCACTTGAATCAAGAAGGCACATAGACTATCCCACAAAAGAATGGAATAGAGTAGAGCTCCTCTAACTTCCCCAACAAGGAAAGGACGAGGTGAAGAAGCAAATGGCATTATACAACAGTGACGAGAGGAAGGAGAAGAGAAGGAAAAAGATATTACAATTGCAGGAGAGAAAGAGAAGGGAAGGAATGGTAATGTCAAACTGAACTGTTAAATCTAAATTTTCATTGCTTCATATTTTTTGTTTTGAGGCATACAAGGTTCACTTAATGTTAACTTACATGATGCAGAGGATGGTCATATACTTCCTTCTGGGCCAGAAAGAAGTTATTCACTGAGAAGCATTAAAAGTATGAACCCACGAACCCCGTGATTCAAAAGAAGTATTATACACATGAGTTTCACCCTCTGAAGAAGAAACAACAACAAACGGTGATCTCAAAATTTTCTATTTAATCTAATGTTTGTTTTGATTATTTGAATGAATTGGTTGCATGCATCTGAGTCTGATGTGGCATTTGAATTCCTCCTATTACACAACAACGATGAACAATGAGCTGCTTCCCTCGAGTAGGTTTTTTTTGCATTGGAAGATGAAGCATTGCCCACGGAAGCACAAGATGATGATGTTCCTCCCAACCCCCTGTCTAGCATTGAGAAGAAGAAAAAACTTGTATGGTTTAAAATTTCCTCATGCCCTCACAAGAAGAAACGAGTACAAACAATGATTTCAATATCTTCTATTTCATGTTTGTTTTGCTTATTTCAATGAACGTGTCTGAATTTATGTGACACTTCAATTCCCGCGACATAAGGGGAACGAGGAACACGGAGTCCTGCCTCCAAGAGGATACAATTACCTGAGCTGGGAAGATGAGTGGAGGCCATACAGAAGATGCGAGCCCTAATCCATGGAGGCATCTGTAAATGATGTGAAGAAGAAGAAGCAGCACGAAGCTAGAATTTCCTTCCACTTTCTACAGAAGTGAGAACAAATGGTACTTCCTGCAACGTTCTATTTAAGGCTGTTTTGATTATTCAATGAATAGTTTCTCGTGGTACTGTTGGATGTAGTTCAAATTTAAGCACATAGGGTCAATCCATATCAATGAGTCCTACCTTTGAAGAGGTGATACTCCTAATTGGGAAGACTTAAGTGCACACTCATGAAGAAACAACAGATGATGTTCCTCCTGTAACCTACCGCAACATTGAAAAAGAAAAGGTAAGAAGGACCATATACACTCTAAAGATTCCTCATGCCCTCATAAGAAGAAAAGAAAAGAAACGGTCATTTTGAAATCTTATATTTAATGTTTTTTTATTATTTCATTGAATTCGTAGCATGCATTTGAATTTGATGCAGCGTTTCAATTCCTACTATTACAGGCCAATGATGAACAATGGAGTCCTACCCTCCAACAAGATACTATTGATTTTGAAGATGAAGTGGAGGACATGGAAGAAGAAGATGATGTTGTTCCTCCCAACCCGTTGTCTAACAATGTTGATAGGAAGAAGAAGAAGGATCATATAAGGTCTAAAGATTCCTCATGCCCTCACAAGAAGAAATGAGAAGAAATGGTGATTTCAAAATCTTATATTTAATGTTTGCTTTTATTATTTCAATGAATTCGTATCATGCATATGATTTTGATGTGATGTTTCAATTCCTGCTATTACATGCCAACGATGAACAATGGAGTCCTACCCTCCACCACGATTTTATTGATTTGGAAGAAGAATATGATGTTGTTCCTCCCAACCCGACGTCTAACAATGTTGAGAGGAAGAAGGAGCATATACAGTCTAAATATTCCTCATGCCCTCACAAGAAGTAACGAGAAGAAACGGTGATTTTAATATCTTCTATTTAATGTTTGTTTTGATTATTTCAATGAATTCGTTGCATGCATCTGAATTTGATGTGACATTTAAATTCCTGCTATTACAGGGCAATGATGAGCAACGGAGTCCTTCCCTCCAACAGAGTTCAAGGGAAGACAAAGCGGAGGCCATGGAAGAGCAAGATGATGTTGTTCCTCTGAACCCACCATTTAACTATGTTGAGAAGAAGGAGCATATACGGTCAAAAGTGTCAAGGTGCCTTGACATGGAGGAAGTACAAGAAATAGTCCAATCCTTTTATTTAATGTTTGTTTTGATTATTTCAATGAATTGGTTGCATGCAGCTGAATTTGAAGTAACATTTGAATTCCCTTTATTACATGGAAAGGATGAACAATAGAGTGTTGGCCTTGACCTAATTGGCCATGTCGTTACAATTGAAATAGGAGAGGCTAATAGAGATGGACATGCGGATGGGGAGAGCACTGGCCTGCAAGTGGGACAGGGAAATAAAGATGGACATGGGGACGGGGAGAGCACTAGCCTCCAAGTGGGACAAGGTAACAAAGATGGACATTGGGACAGGGAGAACACTTTCTTGCATGTGGAACTGGGTAACATAGATGGACATGGGGATGGGGAGAGCATTGGCTTGAAAGTGGGAGAGGGTGATAAAGATGGACATGGGGACAAGGAGAGTGTTGGCTTACAAGGGGGATATGGCAACAAAGACGAACATGGGGATTTGGAGATCATTGGCTTGCAAGTGGGAGACGATAATAAAGATGGACATGGGGACGGGGATAGCATTGCCTTGCAACTGGGAGAGGCTAATAAAGATAGGCACGAGGATAGGGAGAGCACTGGCTTGCAAGTGGGAGAGGGTAATAAAGAGGGATATGGGGATGGGGAGAGCACTGGATTGTTGGATCTCAATTGTGATCATATGGTTTGTCCTTGATGACAAAATCCCTTTCAGTTGATTCTACTTGTTGACAGTTTCAGTTTGGTTTCTTATGCTTTATTATGGCACTTCTTTGCTGTCTCTTGGCTATTACAGAAAGTTATTTGTGATGATTCAAATTCATGGTGATGAGATCTTTGGTTCATGCTATGAATGCTATTTCTTTTTCTGATAGAGTTGGACAGGTGGTCTCTTTGTTAGGATGGTTCTCCTTGCATACCACTGGTGTATTTCACATGATTACAAGCCATTTGTTTACATTCTTTGAACTCACATTAATTGAAGGTATTACAATTACCTTATTTCTGACATCTCATTTGTCTAATGGTTTTGGTTGTTTCTCATTCAGGCTTACACTCTTCGGCATGAGTATGGCAGGGTCTCCCCGATCCACTTTGAAATGTCTGAGTTGCCTATCGGCAAGACATTTCAGATGTCATGGTGATTGAATTTAACATACAGGTTGATTTCAGCATGACATTCCCATTGTCTTAGCGACCGGCACAAGAAAGGTTATTTTGGCAAGACTTGTCTTTGGTTTCGGCGACAGAATGTTTTCTCTATCGGCATATGTTATACAATCGGGATAAGGTCTTATCAATTTTATTATGTCTCACCGACCCACTTTAGAATAAGTATATCGGCATGAGTTTGGCCATCGGGCTGAGGTCATAGTGAATTCATATTGTCTCCCCGACTAGTGCATGTGGATGTTTATCGGCGAGACATTCACGTGGTTTTGGCAACTAAGGATGATCTTATCGGCAAAGGTTGTGGCTTCACTGAAATGTCACAACAAATGTTCAATGCCACACCAACCGCTGTTGGACAATTGCCTTCAGTAGGACTTTCTGGAAGTCTCAGCGAACAGGTGTGAATTCGAGGTGTTTCGGTATGACTAAAATGATCTACAAGATGTCTCCTCGAGAGCGAATGTCACATCGATAACTAAGAGGAATGTCTAGAAGTGCAGTTGCCTTTGGCATAAGTATTGAACTATCTCAGCGACTCCGACTAAATGAAGATGTTTCAGTATGACTCAAGCTATCGTTGAGAGGTCTCCCCAACATTGGTATACTATAGCGACCCTCATAAGATAAGAGGGTGCATCGGCGAGAGAAACATTATGTTACAGCGACATCATAAGGGATTTCTATCAAAGGCTCATCGGTGTGAGATTGATAATGTCTTGGTGACTTGGAAATGGCAAAGGCCTTCGGCATAGGTTTTGAATTGTCATGGCGACAATGTGTATCAAAGTGACTCTCAACAAAACATTATGAAGTCTACAAGAGGTCTCTCTGATATCGTTTGGTCACAGCAATAGTGAATGAAAGGCTTTCGGTGAAAGGATGGTAAAGTATTAGCGACTCAGAGTGGATAAAGTATTTCGGTGAAACTTAATGTATTCTATGAAACATCTTCCTGAAAGTTGAAGGTTACAACGACTCTCAAGAGTAAAAAGGGCTTTCGGTGTGAATTAATGTGCTCTACGAGAGGTCTCCCCGAGAGTGATAAGTCACGACGACTATGAACGAAACAAAAGAACATCGATGAGAGATATCTTTGTGTCTCAACGAAAGCTCGTAAAGATAAAAATTTTGATATAATAGTTTATAGTCTGTGAGATGTCTCACCGACTTCACAGAGTCTTAGTGATATCTATGGGGATGACTGTCTACGTTATAAATTGCCTTCGACAAAACTATATGGTTGTCTCAACGAATAGTTACGAAGACTCAAAACTCTGTGGTTGTCATCATGGATTGGCATCAAATCTTAGAATGGTTACATAACAGGATATTCATCGAGTTTCTTTTTGAGCCGTTGTGTTTTTTATTTAATGGATTTTTTTTCTAAATATAGTTTCATACAGACTTCTTTGGTTGGTATCGAATCTCTGGAAAATATTCTCTAAGATTTTAGAGGTTATGGTTTTTTGTTAGTGGGCAGACTGGGCTTTGATGAAAATCTTTTAGTTACAATTTGAAATCTCCTGACTCAGCGCAGAAATTAAAGCTTTCTAGATAAGCATTACTCTAATTTTTACCATCATCTACAGATCTTCATTATCCAGCTTCAGATTCTAAAAATAGCAAGAGAATTTTAGAATCTTGTGAAAAATGCTTGTTGAAGATTTCTTGATGACAGACATACTTGAAATGTATATATATAAACCTGTGTTGAAAACAGTGAAGGTTGGTGATTGTAATTCTCTAGTTGTAATCCTTAGGGTATTCTATAGACGTGAAAATAGAGAAATATGAGCTTAACTGAAAACAGAGAGATCCTCTAATATTATGAGTGTAATTCTAAAATCTGAGTAAGGGGTTGGTGCTCCTTGAGATTGGTG